>MU224083.1:3614198-3629697 GCA_018584345.1 Thuja plicata
TCCTTGAAGCTTTCTATGCCTATACTTTGCAGCTGCACTTCTTGGACTGTCAAGAGTCTCCTACTCAAAGCATCAGCCACTTTATTCAACTACCCTTTCTTATGTTTGATAGTAAAGGTATAGGCCTACAAATATTCCATCCATTTAAGATGTTTTTTGCTCAACTTCTCCTGAGAATTGATAAAACTCAAAGCTTTATTGTCAGTATAAACCACAAATTCCTTGGGCAACAAATAGTGCCTCCATTTCCTCAAAGCTTGCACCAATGCATATAACTCTAGGTCATAAGAAGAGTACCTCTTCTTGGCCTCATTCAACTTCTCACTATAAAAGGCTACTGGCCTATTCTCTTGATTCAATACTGCCCCAACAGCTATACCACTTGCATCACATTCAAGGGTAAACAACTTATCAAAATTAGGAAAAACCAAAATAGGTTGTGTTGCCACTCTTTTCTTCAATTCTTCAAAACCTCTACCAGCCTCTAGAGTCCATTTGAATTTATCTTTCACTCCACCTTTTATTGTATCTAAGACTGGTGCACATATGTCACAAAAGCCTCTAATGAACTTTCTATAAAATTGTGCAAGTCCATGGAAACTTCTTACCTCAAAACTGCATGTAGGGGTAGGCCAATTCAAGATTGCCTCAACCTTGTTGGGATTCATCTTCAAGGTTCCTTGTGACACCACAAAACCAAGATAGATCAACTCTTGCTTCATAAACTCACATTTTTCCAAGTTAATGGACAACTTCTCCTCATGAAGTTTCTTCATCACAATCTATAAATGTTGGAGGTGTTCTTCCTTGGTCTTACTGAAAATGAGGATGTCATCTAAGTACACAACTACAAATCTGCCTATGTATTCCTTCAACACCTTATTCATCAATCTCATAAAGGTGCTTGGAGCATTGCTAAGCCCAAAGGGCATGACCAACCATTCATAGAGCCCTTTTGTTGTCTTGAATGTTATCTTCCATTCATCACCCTCCTTAATTTTGATTTGATGGTACCCACTCTTCAAATCCAATTTGGTGTAGTACCTTGCTCCTCCCAAATAGTCCATAAGATCTTCAATCCTAGGAATGGGAAAATGATATCTCACAGTGATCCTATTAATTTCCCTTGAGTCTGTACAAAGCCTCCACTTGCCTCCCTTCTTTGATGCTAGAACCACTGGCACTGCACATGGACTAATGCTTTGCCTAATAAGACCTTGGTCCAAAAGTTCTTGGACTTGTTTTGCTATCTCCTTGTTTTGATCAGGAGTCACCTTGTATTCTTCCTTTTTTGGTAGAGATGCTCTGGGTATGAAGTCAATCTGATGACTTATGTCTCTTGGAGGTGGTAACATTGCTAGTGTTCCATCACTAACTATGTCATTAAACTCTTTCAACAACTCTTGCACTTCCCTTGGAAATAGTGTTTGTTCCATCTTCTTCTCTTCACTAGGATTAAGCATGATGGAATAGTGTAGTCCTCCTTCACTCCTTACTGTCTGCAAATACTCTTTACCACCCTGCAATAAGACATTTGACTTAGCTGATGTAGACCCCTCAATATCCATAAGGGACTGAATTTTATAAGTGACCCCATCCTTCTTGAAAGAATAAGAATTATTCTCTCCATCATGAATTATCTTCCTACCAAATTTCCATGGCCTACCTAAGAGTAGGTGGCATGCATCCATTGGGAGTACATCACATAAGATTCTGTCCACATACTTTCCTATTGAGAAATTAACCCATGCTTGCTCATTAACAAGAACATGTTGACCCTTATTCAACCATGTCACTTGGTATGGGTTTGTATGGATTATTTTTGTCAATCCTAAATTGCTGACTTCCTCCTCTAAAATAATATTATCAGTAGAACCTGATTCTATGATCATCTTGCAAACTTTCCCAAGAATCTTGCACTTTACTTTGAATAGTGCCCTCCTTTTCTTGGCTTCTTCTTTGACCAGCTCTTTAATGAGTATTCTCCTAATCATAATATTCTCCCCACTTTCTAAATCAAGGTTGATTTTAGGGGATTTACCACAATTATTATCCTCTTGAGCAATGTAATTTACTCTTTTCTCACCATGTGAGCTAGAAGCTTTCTCTGGTCATCTATAGGCTGGATGGCCTAGTTGATTGCAATGAAAACACTTCATGTTTGCAAAGTGGGAGGCTCTGCCTGAAACTCCAAATCTACCTCTTCCTCCACCTTGGAATCCTCTTCCTCTACTCATGCTACCTCTACCACTGGTCTTATTGACTATCTCAGTCAATTTAGCTTCACCTTGGGGCCTATAGTCACTACCTCTGCCTGCAAAGCTGCCTCTTCCTCTATTTTCTTTACCTCTACCTCTTCCTCTCGAGGTCTGATCATGTTTCCTCTTACTCTTTTCTTCTATCTTTAGAGCCATTTGGTAGCATTGTCTCACACTTGTTAAGGTAGCAAGATTCATCTCCTCTTGTATAGACCACTTGAGCCCATTTTGATATCTAGCCAATCTAATTCTTTCATCCTCCACTATCTTGCACCTTAAACATAACTTCTAAAACTCCTCTGTATATGCTTGGACTTCAAGGTCTTTTTGTCTGAGGTTTTGTCTCTTTCTATGCATTTGAACTTCATAGTCATCAGAGAGATAAGTTTGTTTCAACTTAGCCAATATACCCTTCCATGACACAATAGGACTCTTGCCCTCTTTCTCCCTTTCATTCTGAACAAATTTCCACCAGATAAGTGCAAGTCCTCTCAATCTAGACTTAGCCACTTTGATTTTTTGAGCATCAGTCACCCCATCACACTCAAAGTGATTCTCAAGGTTGTCTATCCAATCCAACACTAAATCAACATCCATTTGTCCACTAAACAGTGACACACCCTCCAAGGCTTTACCACTTAAGGCTTTTAGTGCCTTCAAGAAGGGTTCCTATGGTAAGACCAGATCAGGGGTAGGTGCTTCTTCATCTAGGTCCAACTCCTTCTCCTTAGCTTCTTTTTCCTCTTTCTGGTCTACCTTGTCCTTTACACTATCTGCCCTAGCTCAGAATTCATCTAAGAGTTGCTCCATTTGAGCCAATCTCTCTCTCAGCAACCTATTATCCTCTTCTTTTTCATCCACTTTCATGTCCAATTCAGAATTGGTCACCATCTTGCTTGATGCACTAGACTCCTCACTTGAGTCTTTGGTCTGCAACATTCACTAAATGCACTATTTCTTCTTCCCAAATCTTGAACTTGGGCTCTGATACCACTCTGATAGGGAGTCTCCTTGTTTACCTTCTGATTTTTCTTGAACTCTTCTTAGGTCTACTCTTAGGGCCTCTAGGGCTTCCTAAATCCACCCTTTAACAACTTGGAAAGATTCAATTCTTTCCCTCCAACCAATAGACTACCCATCTTGTTAATTTGCCATTCTTGTGTTATGCAAAAAATTTCCTCCATAATAACACCCATGCCCTAATCTCTATTTTGGATTTGTAGGAGGGTTAGGGCTTCAATCATCTCCATTCTTGGATTGAAAACTAGGTTTAAAGTTCCCAAGTTGAGCCATTTCGCCATCGAGTCTTGGCTTCCTATCTTTTAGGCCTTGTAGCCTTTTTCCTCCAATTAGGCCTCCTAAAAAGTAGGACAACACTTTTTCAGTGCAAAACCTTCAAAGGACCCCCAAATATTTTATGGCAATCTTCAAGTAAAGCAAAAACCTACAAGGATTTTTTAGGTCTTATGGTCTAACACTGTCCGTACACCCTGTTTCCAGAATGTGGCTTCTTTTTTGGTTTTGGAGCAATTTTAGGTCTTTGGCTTCAAAACTTGGTAAGCTGATGTCTTGGGCACTCCTCCACACTACTAAGTACCTACATGAAATCACACATGACATCCACATCCTTCTTGGCTCATGACAATAGCCTCTTGTAATTTAAAGCTATCTGCTACTTCATCTTCCTAACTGAGCTTTTCATCCAGCTCGCCTAGGGAAAGATCCTTAAAATAATTGCATGCATCTTCAAAGCTCCTCCTTCCAAATTCTCGAAGCTCCATGGACCTAGTCTCCATCCCCAAGTGGCTGTACAGAACCAATGGTGGAAAGTGGAGTTAGGTCCACATCCTTGCTTCTTGACCAAAATTGGACAGCAAACAGTCCAATACAAAAGAATTTACAAACTACAAAACAAAAACAACTAAAAAACAAACTAACTATTGGAAACACTCCACAACATAAGCACAAATGTATCCCACTGATAACAGTCACAATTTCAATCCAATTTCATGAACTTTCCCTTTGTTTTCATTCAAACTCTCTGTTGTTTAGGGTGCAGTCCATACACAATAATTGTTGAACCCCCAAATTATGGTTTTTCTCCACATATATACCCTACCATAGATGTTTTAACCCTTGGTTAAATTTCATCTACTCTAAACACTGAAATGCTTAAGACAACTCAAAAGTTGTCAACAACTTTTGAAAAGTTGCTAATGTTGCTATGCAACATTTTTACATCTTTTCCACCATTTCACTTTCCTTGTGTTTTAGTACTTATCTAACCTATCTAACCTTAGCTAGACCACCTAGGGTATCCAAGGACCCCAAGAACCTCCATGAAATCATCTTGACATTTGATGACATCATCAAGTATAGTTCATTAAATCAAGCCAATTAGAGCTATTTTCACATAACAAAGAGCAAAACTAAAACCTATACTAATCACTCTTGGTCCACATGACCTTATGTATTTACATTTCCCTACAAGAGGGTCTTTCACACAACCAAACACCCAAAATGGCATGAGACCACCAACTTACTGGTTCCTCAAGGGTGCTCCTGCACAACATGCCTATCATGAATATACATTTCTTTGCCAAAAGATACTGTTGGGTTTGTTTTTGGTTGATAATGATGTTGTTGCAAATGTATAGATAAACAATCATATTTTGAAATACATGTCATAGATTGTGAATCATGATTAGAATAGCATTATGTAAGAACCATTGATTGTGTTTTCTTGTCTGGTGAAAATACTTCATTCTATCCTCTAAGAGTCGTGACTATCATAGATCCACTTCCCAAACTAGGTTAAGGACATGCCCCCAGCTAGGTGATAGATTGACTTATTATAAGTGAAGAAAGACACACTGGACTAGAGTGAAGACCAAGACAGTAGACCAAGCTATGATGGGGTTTTATTGGGGATTTATACAATCGATAGGAATCATGGATTGGCCATTTTATTATGATATGTACAAGGTAAATAGTGACTATGAGAGCCACTTTATTATGGATATATACAGATGGGACGATGGGCTAGAAGAATCCTAATAGGAGGAGCTAACTTGTCACAAATGGCACCTATTTCTAGGTTTTCACCACATGCTTTTATTGCACTTTTCTTGTATTTTTTATTTTTTTTGTGATTTTTGTGATTTTTTTAATTTTTTTTAATTTTTTTATTTAATTTATTTTTTTTAACGTATCCCTTGCACTGGGATCTCATGCATAAAAATTCTTTAGGTGCATTCTGTTAAGAGGCTCATCCAAGGGATCTCCCTCAGATGTTGACAACTGATAGGCTCCAGAACCATAGGTCACTGTAATCACAAATGGACCTAACCAATTAGGCTCAAACTTTCCCTTCTTCTCATGATGCTGCTGGTTTTTGGGATACTCCCGAAGGAATAGATCACCCACTTGAAAGTCTCTGGGTTTCACTTTATTTTTATACTGATGAGACATCCTTTGCTGATAGACTTTCAAATGATCAAAGGCTCTTTGACGATGTTCATCCAAAAATTCTAATTCAGTTAGTTGTGCAACTCTATACTCTTCATTTGGAATCAAATATTTCAGGGACACTCAAAGAGAAGGTAACTTGACCTCAAGGGGCAAGATAGCTTTAGATCCATAAAAAAGGGAATATGGCATGGCACCGGTTGGAGTACAAATGGAAGTACAATAGGCCCATATAGGCCCATAGGGCAAGGTTCAACTAGACATGCCAGTCACGGCTAGCGTCATTGACAGTCTTTTGAAGGATTTTGACAATGGTTTTATAAGATGCCTGAGCTTGGCCATTACCCCGGGGGTAATAAATAGTGGAATAATGGTGGGTGATATGGAATTTGGTGCATAGTTCATCTATATCTTGATTTTGAAATTGATTCCCATGATCTGTAATGAGGTGCATAGGGATGCCATATCGGCAAATGATATAGTTAAGGATAAACATGGAAACCTATTTTCCTATGGCGGTGATCAAGGGAACAGCTTCAATCCACTTGGTAAAGTACTCAGTGGAAATTATAACTGTTCAAAGATGGAGGGTGAATTCCACCCATGAGGTCAAGTCCCCATTGACTGAATGGAAATGTATTTGTAACAGGATGAAGTTGTTGTGCTAGTGCATGAATAAGATTCCCATGTATTTGACATTTCTTACATTTCCAAGCAAAGTGAAAGGAATCTATTTCCATAGTAGGCCAATAGTAACCCATACACATGAGCTTCTTAGCCAAGGAAGGACCACTCAAATGTGTTCCACAAATACCCTTGTGTATGTCTTGTAAGGAAGTTTGAGCTTCATCATGTTCAAGACATCGTAAGAGAGTACCGTAAAGACCTCGCCGATATAGGGTGTTAGATATTAGGAGATACCGGGAGGTTTGGCGTAGAAAGGTTCTTTTTTGATTTCTTGATTGGTTGGGGGGAAGGATATTGTCTTTTAGATAGGAATATATTTTTCCATACGTAGGGTAATCTTGTTCGATAATATGACATATGATATATGTATCAGGATCATTGTACGCAGGATAAGTCAAGGATTCCACTAAGAACTCAAAACGGGCTTTTGTATCTTCTACATCAAATAGAGAAGTAATTGTTGCCATAGCGTTTGCAGCCTTATTTTCATGCCTTGGGATTTTCTCAAAGGTAATAATTGAAAAATATTTCTTAAAGTCATCTACCATGTGTTTATATGGTAACAACTTGTCATCCTTAATCTGATATTCATTATTAACCTGGTTGATTATTAGCTAGGAGTCTCCATAGACATTCAGCTTAGTCACTTTCCATTGCAAAGCCATCTTCAACTCAACCATCAGTGCTTCATACTCAGCTACATTATTTGTACAAGGAAAAAGTAATTTGTAGGACTTTGGTATTGTATATCCTTGTGGTGTAACAAATAACACTCCAGCTCTTGAACCATGCTGAGTATAGGATCCATCCAAATATAGCCTCTAGGTTTGTGTAGATAATGTCAGGATATGTGCATGTGGAAATTCTATATGTATAGGATGATCATATGTTAGTGGTGCCTTGGCTAATTGATCAGCAATTACTTTCCCTTTGATAGCCTTCCTATCCACATATTCAATATCAAATTCACTAAGCAACATGACCCACTTAGTCAATCTTCCCGTTAATGCACTCTTTCTCAAAAGATACTTCAAAGGATCAATCTTTGCAACAAGCTTGATGGAATGAGACAACATATAATGCCGCCACTTTTGTGAAGCAAAGACTACTGCTAGACATGCTCACTCAATTGGTGAATAATTGAGCTCATATCCAACAAGGGTGTGATTGATATAATATATAGCCTTCTCTTTTCCTTCTTGATCTTGTTGGGCTAAAAGAGCACCAAGCAAGACTTCTGTAGCTGGAATATAAAGCAAGAGTGGCTTTCCCAAAATTTGGGACATAAGAGTAGGAGGAGTTGCTAAGTATTGCTTGATCTTATTATAAGCTTCTTCACACTTATCATCCCACTTGAATAGATGTTTTTATGCAACAGATACTGAAAAGGATGACTTATGTCTGCTAATTGAGAGACAAATGTTCTGATTGAATGAAGGTGCCCTTGTAAAGATCTTAATTGATTTATGTTCCTAGGTGAAGCCATTTCCATGATTGCATTGACCTTTTCTAGATCTACTTATATGCCCTTAGCTAAGACAATATATCCTAACAGTTTGCCCAATGTAATCCCGAATGCACACTTCTTTGGATTGATTCTTATCTGATACTTCTCCATTCGAGTGAATATCCTATGCAACACTCTTAAATGACCTTCTCTATTCTTGGATTTGGCTAAGATATCATCAACATAATCTTCCATTATGGTATGCAACATGTCGTGAAAGATTGTGGTCATAGCCCTTTGATAGGTAGCACTAGGATTTTTAAGCCCAAAAGGCATCACATTCTAGAAGTATGTGCCCCAAGGACATGTAAAAGAAGTCTTTTCTTGGTCTTCTGGCACAATATTGATCTGGTTATATCCGGAAAACTCATCCATTAAGGATAACATCTCATGTCCATCTGTTAAATCCACTATAATATCAATGTTGGGCAAGGGAAAATCATCTTTGGGACAAGCCTTGTTAATATTTTGAAAATATATGCAAATCCAGATGGACTTGTCTGGCTTGGACACCGGTACAATATTGGAGATCCAATCAGCATAATCAATAGCTTAAATGAAACCGACATCCTATAAATTTTTCAATTCTGCTTTGACCATGAGTGCAATGTGAGGATGCATTTTCCTGAGTTTTTGTTTTACAGGCTTGACCCCACGTGCAATGGACAAATGATGCATAATAAGATGAGGATCTAGCCCAGACATATCAACATAAGACCAAGAAAATTTGATCTATCTCTCTTTGAAAAACTGTGAAAAGGCTTCTTTTTTTGGCTCTATTAAGGATGCACCCATCTTCAAAATACGTGGTGAATCCTCTGTTCCAATGTTGAGAGGCAATGTTGGTTCAATAAGTATAGAAGACTACTCTTGATACATATAGTTGGGGAGAGTGTCAATCCTTCCATCTTCAGGCACCTCAGAGAGGTTTTAACCCTCAGATACGTCTTTTCTTTTTACCTTTTTAGGATCTAACACTGCCACTAAGTGGTTTTCACCATTATATCTATTTATTATTTTCATATTTTTATGACTGAAAGGATTGGCACCCTCTCCAAAGTAAGCCACGTGATTGATTTCTATTGGGAATCTTGATTTATGATCTCCTAGAGGTAGATGATCTTTGATTCCAAGATAGTCGATAATAGCATCATCATTATGGAAACCGTCAAGTTCAAGATAATTTGGAGAATCCCAAGCGATAATTTTAGGGTGGAAAAGGGGTATTGGATCATTTGGTTTGGTCTCAAAGGATGAGATGGTATTGATAGAAAAGTTTTCAAAGTTTATGATCATATCAGAAAGGTCTATTTCCATACTCTCATCTGAATCTCGTATCTCAAGATAATTCTCACTTTCCTCACAATCGCCAAGAGTTGTATCATGTGATTATAATCCTAGTGGTTCTGTCCTTGGACTCTTCTTCTCATGATAATTGTTACCATAGGTATGAACATCATCAACTTCCATATCTTTAGTATAACTAGAGAATGATTCCCATTCATAAGTATGAGAATCATCATCATCATTTCTAATTTGGTTAATGATTTCTTGCGCTATCTTTTTCTTTGCTAGATCTACATACATGCCATTTTTCTGGAATTGTAATGCGGGAGATTTAGAAATTTTGTTAAAAGGTGCAACCTTTTCTTTTCCTTTAGGTTCCTTTGGTCCTTCTCCTTTGTATCCTAATCTAGTGGTGTCTCTTTGATAATTTGGATTTTTCAGAATTGGTTTTATGACACCCTCTCTTTGCAATCCTATAGGTCCACTTCCTGGATATCCCATCTTTTGCAACAAAGTATATCCCTAGCCATATACATCGGGTGATATAGGCTCATGTTTTTTCATCCTCTGGATCTTTATGATTTTTTAGCAAATGAGTAGCATTACGCTCAGCTGCCTCTTTTGATATAGTGCCCCCACTTACAAATGTGCCATAAACAAGTGTAGAAGGACCTTCTGATTGTTGTTTGGTGATCAACGATTTCCCATATGACTTAGGAGATAAGGGTAACTATGTGATACAAAAAGTTTGGCCCAAAGTCTATTATCCCATATCTTGTTCATTTATGTCTATTTTGATTCCATGGGATTTAGAAGTTGATGCTTCGTTACTGGGATCAATGGGTGTTGGTGGAGAAGATCCAATCTGATTATAGGGCACCAAAGATTCTGGTGTTGGCTTCATAGTGTTGCAATATTGAAAAGGATTCAGATCTCCTTTGATGGTTATCTCTTGACCATTATATGGAAACTTCAAGCATTGATGATAAGTTGATGGCATAGCTTGCATAGAATGAATCCAAGGTCACCCTAAGAGAATGTTATATGCCAAATCCATATTCAGGACTTGACAAAGTACGTCTTTAACCACAAGACCAAATCTAATAAGAAGAACAACAGACGCCTTGGATGACCTTTCCTCTTCATCATAAGTTTTGATGGTGATTTTCTTCTTTGGATCTATAGCATTTTCAGAAAATCCCAATGCAAGGACTATTTTTAAAGTGTATATATTCAAACCATCTCCCCCATCTATTAGTACTCTTTTGATTTTATGATTTTGTACAATGCCTTATATATGGAGTGGAGCATTATGTGGTTGATTAATGGTGAGATCATCATCCTTAGTGAAGGATAGATAATGGGGGGTTGTCAAATGTCCCACCATAGCTTGGAAATGGTCTTGATCTAGATTGGTAGGAACATTAGTTTCAAGGAGAGATTTCTCAAGAATATCCTTATGAGAAGGTGACAGACGCAAAAGCTCTAGTATGGATATCTGGGCTAGTGTTTTCTTCAAATGCTCCAAAAGGTTGTATTGGTTGGAAACATTGGGCATGGACTTTGGAACATAGACAAACTTGGTTTGGGTGGTGTTAGGTTTGGATGGAACCCCTTGAAGAGTAACCTTGGACTAGGCTCAAGTTGTGACATTAGCCAGTTGACTCTTTTCTTTGATGGAAATCACATTGACATAGGATTGAGAAGGATGACATTTAGAAATGTGATTTATATAGCTATAGGAGGTTTAATTGTAGTTAGCTTGGTTATCACCTTTAGTATTGGAAGAGTTTCCTTTCTCATGTTTGGGAAGTGGATCTTTGAAAGCCGTATGTGACTCATTTGAGGTGTGTCCATCAACATTGATTTCTTCATTTTCAATCAAATCTTGTATTGCATGCTTGAGCCTTTGACAGTTATTAGTTGTATGACCTTTTCCTCTATAAAATTCATAGTAATAATTGTCATTCCATGAAGAAGGCTTCACCCTAGGTTCAAAAACTCTAGTCTCAGGAAGTGCAATGAGTTTCTTTGTGATCAAGTTCCTTAATGTAGATTATAGAGATTCACCCAAAGGAGTAAAAGTTCTTGTGCATGGCATAAATGGTAATTTTGAGGAACTTTTGTTGGTATTATGACTGACACCTATATTTCTATGAGTAGGTGGGGTGGGATTTGTTTTTTCTCATGAGATTTAAGATAGGTTGTGTTGATTTAACATGACGATTATCTATAATCCCATCATTGACAATGTTTTTGTTATTGTTCCAATATTTGGATTTATCATTATTATCATTGTTTTTGGAATTTGAACTTGAAGATCCAACATTGTCTTTGGAGTAGAGCTTAATCTCATCCTTTCTAACCATAGCTTCCTCAATTTTCACTCCATTTTCAATGAGCTTGTTAAAATTTGGAGGACATTGTAATTGTAACATATAGCTCATCTCTTGTATTAGGTTATGTAAAAATATATCCATCTTCTCTTGTTCAAGAATGGATGATGGATACTTGGCAAATAGCTGACCCCATCTTTGCAAAAAGGTGAGGAAGGGTTCTCCATTCTTTTGATGTGTATTGCAAAGATCAAGCATTGTGACTTCATGTTTGATGTTATAGGAATAGTGAGTCACAAATTTATCAATAAGCTCATTGAAAGATTTGATACCCGGGGGTAGCTTGGAGAACCATTCCATGGCTTTTCCTCCTAAACTATGTGCAAATAGCATAAGATATGTATCATTGTGGTCGACTTCAATAAAAGCAGCACAAAACTCACAAATGTGGTCTTATGGATCTGAATTCCCTTTATATTTATCAAATTTTGGTACCTCAAAATGAGGAGGTGATGGAATCATAGCCAAGTTCTTGTCAAAAGGATAGGGACATATATCCTCCAAGGAATATCTCTTGGTTGATGTTCCCATTTTCATGTCACGCATTTGTTGTTGAAGCAATTGGATTTGTTGCATGACAGGATCCAAAGATGATGGAGGTCTTTGAGTATCTTGGAAAGTACTATGTTGTTTGTCTTCCTTTGTCCCATGAGTTTGTGTCTCTTGGGAACCACTAGGTTTTTCTTGGGAACCACTAGGTTTTTCTTGTGAACCACTAGGTTTTTCTTAATCATTTGTGTTTGGTGGTTCTACAAGATCTGAGACATCAAAACCACTAGGTAATTTTGCTCCTTGTTGAGAAAGCATGAGGAAGTACATTTTCTTGTCCATATCTAGGATTCTTTCCATGACATTATAGAACTTGGAATTTTGCATAGCATCTCTGATTTCTTGATCAGTGGGTTCATGTTCTTATGAAAAGATTGAGGTTTTCTTGGACCAAGGGTTTTCCTCATTGGTATTACCTCATTCCATTGTATCTATGGATTCTGGATCAATGGTATGTTTAAGTTTCTGCGATCAAGTTTGAACCATAAATGGTGAAATATGAAATAGATGAAGATGTGAAGATAGACGAGATCGGAGGAAATAGATTCAAAAGTGTTAAGATAGATATGGTAACTTGATAATCTAAGTCGATAGAAAGTATAGATCTTACTATGATATGACAAAGAAGAACCAAGAGAGAGTGACCTAGGTAAGTTTTGATGAAGGATGATAGATCCTGATATGATGAAAACTCACAAAAGCCATAATCTGATAATCAAGGTAGTATCTCAAAACTTGGATGTATATTTGGAAGATTTAGGAATGTTTTAGAAAATGTTGGATGAAAGCAAGAGGATGAAAATGGTGAAACTGAAGATCAAAAGGTCTGCTAAAATCAAATTTTTTTCCAGAATCACATGAAGACAGAAAAGGGTATCTAAAAAGGTAATTTTGAAATCTTGAAGGTCTATGCAAGTAATCACTATGATGAATGCATAGGAATAAATGTGCAGGAATTTTGAACAAATGCACAACAAAACTGGATAAATGCGCAGGATCTGATTTTTTAGATTTTTGACAGTTTTGGTTTTGAAGTTTTTTTTTGGGGGGGGGGGGTTTTGTAGTTCTCAGATGTTTTTGGCAAATTGAAAATGAATAAACACACACACAAGATAGAAATGATCTAATCTAAATCAGTATGAATGCACATACACCCTTACAAATCTTAAGGCTGGCAAGGATGATATCTACTAAATCCCCACTTGAATAATAAAATCCAGCCACGCAATTCAAAGCAGACAACCTAGGAACTTGGAGGCATAGACTCCTCCTTATAGTGCACTCACTTCTCTGGCACACTAAGTTCCAAATTCAGTGGGTCATTACTTCCCAAAGAATCACTATCTCTACTATGAACCATGAGTAATGTGGGGTGTCTTCACAGGTTGGGCTACCCGTTGCACCAGTAAATAGAAGGATTTGTGGCCGCTAAACAAAATATTTTAGTAAGGACATCCATTTAGGTGGTTGTGATCAATTCATTTTCCCAATTAAGGGGGCTCTCCCAATCCTTTCAAAGAAAGGTTTTTACCTAGACAATGTAGGGACTTTAACGCACCACAAGGGTACTAGAGGAGATTTTGGTTCCCACAACAAATTCACACCTGTCCACTGTGAGACTAGTCACAATGGAATTTTTTGTATACCAGTTTGGATGGGCTTGGCTTTATCTTGTTACCAGTTGGGTCATTCCTTGGGGTGAGTATATCTTTTCCCACCAAAGACCACCCTCTAAAGATTATAGCAGTTTCTCTTACACCCAAGGTCCACGAATGGCGAGGAGAGAAGATACATTGTTATAATCTAGGATTACAATTAAGCTATAAAGCAAGACACAATAGACAGTTACTAAACTAAAGAAGACACATGAAACTGAAAAACATTTCGTATTTCAAAGCCCAAATGAAGGTTATGGTTTACTTTGCAAACCCCTTAGGAACCTGCAAGAAAATTGTTAATAATTTTAAATTTGGGGTCTTCAGATTAGCGACTTGCAAAACAGCCTGAAAGCTACCAGAACAAACAGAAACCTGTTAAGATGATTAGATAAAACCAAACAAAGAGAAAAAATAGAGTTCTATAGGTGAAATTATGAATGTGTAGAAATAGTGAATGGATGCACCAGAACTAATGATAAATGCGTAGGAATTGTAAATGCGCAGAAATAGTCAATGGATGCACAGAGGGATTGGATGAATGTGCAGGTTCAACAAATGTGCAGTAGTGATGAATGGATGTGTAGAAATTGGGGATGGATGCGCAAGTATGCCTGTAAAAAATTTCACATAGAAAAACTAGAAAAAGATGTCAATTTTGTGGGGTTAGGCCCCATGGTGGGCTAAAAAATGCATGCAAAATAGATGTCAACTATGATAAATGAAATACTACTATTAATAAGCCAGTAAATCTATCTAAATGCAACCTAATGAAGAATACAAATAATCAAATGAAGTAAAAGAACAAGCTTTACCTTCACCTACTCTTTACAGCTTGTCTCCATTGTTCTTCTAGCTTTGATTTCTTGATGTTTGAGCTCTCAGAATTCCAATGAAGCTTCTTAGCCAAGATGTCACCAAAGTGTGGAGATTTGAGTGAATATAATGCAAAAATGCAACTAAATGGATGATGGAATGGTGTGGAAATGCTTAAGTGCTTGAATACTTGAATATGATTGCTTGAATGCTTGATGGCTTGAATGCTTGAATACTTGATTGCTTGAATGCTTGAATGCTTGATTGCTTGAATGCTTCAATATAATTGCTTGAATGTTTGATTGCTTGAACACTTGATGGCTTGAATTCTTGAATGCTTTCTTACCTATTAGATCACAAAGGGGGAATGAGGCTCCTTTTATAGGATTTTGGAGGACCTAAGCCTAAGTGGCATGATCCTAAGGTGGAGAT
This sequence comes from Thuja plicata, assembly GCA_018584345.1. Taxonomy (NCBI): domain Eukaryota; kingdom Viridiplantae; phylum Streptophyta; class Pinopsida; order Cupressales; family Cupressaceae; genus Thuja; species Thuja plicata. The sequence continues at coordinate 3,629,254 of MU224083.1, forward strand.
TGAAAGGTGGAAGATCCTAGGGTTACTATTGACTTTTTTGAAGGGGTTGAGAAAGGGGGATGTGGTTAGAATGTGAAAGGAAGAATAAGGAGGATGTTCCTCCTACATTGACATAGAGGAGAAGAAGGTGGAAGGGAAAGACACATGTCAAGTGTCTCACAAAGAGCATGGAGAGGAAAGAGGAAGGACTTATTCCTCATGAGAACTCTTGGTACAAGTGTCCCATGAATCATCTTGGACTCTTTGAGGTGGCTTGAGAAGCTCCTTAGGAATAGGGATTGCTTCTTGACTTGGTGTAGGGGAAGACATGTGGTCAAGAGACCAAGTCTTATGAGGCCACATAGCCCTTAAGAATAGGACATGTGTGGGTGAGGATAATGATTAATTATTAATTAATAATAATTAATTATTTTAGCCAAGGTGATGTGTCAGGTGACTAGGTTC
>MU224083.1:3632660-3652795 GCA_018584345.1 Thuja plicata
TATATATATATATATATATAAGCCTTGTGAAGTCAGCCTTAATAACCTTCCAAATAATCAATAAAACTTAATTTGTCTGTTGCAAATTAACCATAAAATATAAATTGTTGTTAGTCGGCTAACACTAAATATCCAACTCGGTCAATACTGTAATGCTTCAATGCTCAACCACCACTGTAATACCCAAGTGAACTCAGTTAGAACTGAAAATAACTTTTGTCTTCTGCAATGCCTGAGAGTGCTTGGCATAAATTGACTGTGCTCGGTTTGAGTGTAGAAATTTGTGTAATATTACTATATTTGTATAAACATCAATGACAATACAAAATTGAATAATTGTAATCAACATTCTTGTCCCTATTGGGAAGGAAAAAATGTTTTGCAATGTCCTCTCTAGCTATGCTAGAGCGGCATGTAATCTTTGAGTAGTTTGTTGGTGCACATTCTCCCTTTCCTAGGGAGTATGGTGAGACGACCCATGAGAGTCCTAAGCCTCGCTATCTGGGTAGACACTATGTAAATATTCATGAGGATATGAACCTAGAGATTCCACATGAACTATGAATATATATACATACACACACACACAAATAAAAATAGAATTTAAAAAAAGTTCATATATGTACATGTACATACGTGAAAACAAAATGAATCATTGTAAGTTAGATGTAAACATTACAAACCAACATATCATATCACATAATTTTCATTTCAATTAAATATTAAATATTGAACATTAAACACCAACATGTCATATCACATAATTTGCATTTCAATTAAACATTAAACACCAACAATCATATCACATAATTTGCATTTCAATTAAACATTTTCATCTTAATTAAGTTCAACAAAAAAAGAACATAATTTTAAATTACATTCACATGCATTTAATTTAAATATTATAAAATTTCATGTACATGTATGCTTAATCTTAATATTTGCATGCGTTGGCTTAATTAGAATAAAGGGGTTCACCCTACCTAGTAATGCCTATATATAAGGGGAAAAAAGATCTTCCAAACTATCATATGTCTTGAGATCAAGTACCTATTCTAATTTTTGGAGTTCACTAGTTTATAATGGCCTAATAATTTGTTGGTTTTTACCTTTATTTCAAAGATATATATCCTAACAAAGAATATAAACTTGTACAAGTACATAAGTAAAGAGTTTCCTTGTAAAAATGACTATAGTCATGTAAATTCCACACTATAATGATGACATGAACTAGAAGTATCTTGAGGTAGTCTACTAGTCTATTGTCAGGTTCCTCTTATTTTCCTTGATCACTAGATGGAACTATCACAAGTATGGAAGCCCCTTCATGTCACATGGATTATCTATCGTACCATGTATTTGTAAAATCTGAAGTAGATAGTGATTATAATGAATGATAGTAGATCCTTACCTAGAATGTAGTGGCATTTTTATTACAACTTGAGCAATGACATCATTTTTCATCATAGATGTAATAACATTACAATGCATTCGGTATCTTATTAAAATTTTATTGGGTTCCCATGTTTTATAATTATTGCAAGTGAATAGTTATATGAATTGACCTTATTCACAAAGAAGTATATTGGTTGAATTGGCCTTATTCAAATATACATTATGGAGAGAATATTCTTGAACTCCTTAGAACATTAGTTTGTAGGTTTCTATAGGAATTTTTTATTTTTTTTGCGTGATTTGAATTAGGGTCCTATAAATGTGAGAGATCTAAGAACAAACGTAGGGTCTAGAACTTGTTAGCCCAATAAATATAAACAACTAGGTGATGTTGCATAAGTTGGCCAATCTTATAAAACTTTGAGCTATCCAAGTCAAAGTGGATTCCTACATGACAATAATGTGGCCTAGATAGTAGATTTGTGTGACAAAATAAATAAATTCATGAAGTTTTCCAACAAAATTTATTGGTACAAAGTGTCAAAAATGTGTGAAAAATGTCATAAATCGATTACAGGGGATACATGTTCTTTATTGTGATTTTGCTTACATAATATTATTTTAGGGTTAATATTTTTTATTTTGGTTTTTAAAATTGAGTATTATAATAATTTATGTACTTAAAAATAATTTTATACAAAAAATAAACTAACTATACATATTATACAAAAAAATTAAAAATTAAAAAAATTAGGGGGGCTAATCTAGTTTCGACTGAGTCTCCCTACAAGCCCTTTTGCCACTCCACCATTTTGGAATGTGAAAATGAGGGGCTAACAAAGGCTAAAACATCACCCCAATCTATATATTTGGGGGGTTTTGGCCAAAAATAATTTGGCTGATTAGGATTTAGCTGAATCATAATCGGCTAAAACCCCCTTGCCATCTATGTGTCACGTAGGCACTAGGTAGTTCCCTGTGGCTTCATCCAAAAATGAATGGGATGAAACTCTATCAGCCATAACTTTCTTGGTCAAACTAAAAAAGTAAGCCTAAAGTACGACACACCTTCTTTCTTTTACCCTCATCAGGTCTCATATCAAATTGGTTGATCTTATCAGTATCAATGTTTTCAAAATCACTAGGGGTATATCAATTTCATCGCACCACATCAAAATGATAATTTTCTTAGCAAAACATCTGAGGATAATTGACTTCATCAGGACCCATATCAAGTTAATTATCTCAATCAATTTTTTGACGGTTATCAGTTTCATCACATCACATCAAACTAGTTATTCATTCAGCTTCTCAGAATCTTTTTGAAGATAATCAATTTTATCACTTCCCATCAAATTGATTATTTTTTCAAGTTCTCAGAATCTTGCTAACAATATTCAATGTCATTGCATCATATAAAACTGACAATTTGTTATTAGCATCATCATCGGAATCATCATCAGACAGGTAATCAATTTCATTACTTCACATCAAATTGGTTATTCTGGTCCCAATCTATCATCAAACATCATCAAGTTGTCATTAATTTCATCAGGATTCATATCAAACTATTTGCTCAATGAGAATATTATCAATATCAAACATCATACATTCTTTGAATCAATGCGTTGTTCGCACATCAATTCAAAGAGGGGAAAATGTAATCACCTAAAATTGGTCTAGTCTAATCAGAGGGCTAAATCTCAATCAAATTTACCTAGGTAACTAATTGAGGAATAAAACCCTAATCAAGACATCCAATTAGATCCTAATCCCAATTGTGTGAGTGAATTTAATCATTTTTCTTACATAGTTTAATAAAAAATCAGTCATAGCATCAAAGGCTAATAATCAAAGAGCAAGCATTAATGTCCTAAGCCATTTAATTAAATCAAATAATAAATCCCCATGGCTAAAGATATTAATTATTTGGATTTAATTAAATCTTAATATTCTCTCCACATGGCTCAAAATTCAACACATTAATATCCATTACACATCTCCAATTGAATCTGAACCACACAATTCAAATTTGACCATTTCCCTCCAAAAGTAAATCTATAAAATCAGTTCAATCAAGGCATTATGCATCCATTCTCATTTTGTAAATATATAATGCTAATTCCATTTTCATCCTTCATTTTGCAAATAGATCATGCTAGTTTGAATCTATGAATCTGAGAGCATTTTAGTCATAATTCATCACTTTAGATCAAATTCATATCAATTCTTAGTTTAATCTATCATCTAGATGCACAATTTTAATCAATTAGCTTGCATTATAGCTTAAATTACATCAATTTAGGTTAATTTGTAGTTAAATCCTCCATTTCATGAGTGTCATTTACTGATTTAATTTCTAATTATGAGAGAAATCTTAATTCAATATTAATGTTCATGTCTAGGAGAAAATAATTCAATTTCAATTGTTTGATTTGATTGATTTCTTTATAATAACAATTGATGTAATGAGTTATTGAATTGTTGTGTTGCACTTGTACAATATTCACACACACAACACACACACACACACAACTACATCCAAAATTAAATTCAAAATAACCTAAACACTAAGAAAAATTAAATCCTAACTGTAAACCCAATTCAACACTACAAATAGTTAAACCCTAACCCTATACCAAATTGAAGAAAAATTTAAGACCAAATTGAATGCTAACCATAACACTGAAGAAAAGTGAACTCTAACCCCAACAATAAACCAAATTGAATAAAAACCTAAACCAAATATGATGGAGGATCATCCTGGGGTAGTTGGTAATCCTACTCAACCAAAAACATGTTTTCCTTTTGTTCTTTATTTTGTTTGGAGACTGCTTGGTGAAGTGCTCTGGTGCTCAGGTTCTGTCGCTCGGGCATGCTTGGTTTCTGTTGCTTGGGTTTCTTTTGCTCGGGCATGCTTGTTTTCTATTTCTCGGGGCTGTTGCTTAGGTATGTCTTCTGACGCTCAGGTTTTGTTCCTATTTCTCAGGTTCTTCTTTTCCTAAGGCTCTCTATTTCTCGTGCAACCTTTTCCCGAGATGTTTATTTTGGGGTTAGATCTGGTGGCCGACTTCTGCATTTATTTTCTGTGGCTTAATTGATTTGGAGTCTCTTAGTGGGATCTATGTGGACCTAAATCTGGGTCTCTCTTATGGCTTTGAGCACCTTCTTCTTTGGTGGACTCTTGTATATATTTGTTTCATTGTTCTTATTTTAGTAGTAGTTTTTGGGCTAGAGGAGAAAAGCAAGTAAGCTAAAGGATTGTAAGCTATTGCAGATAGTTGTAAGTGGGTAGATAGAGATTGCAGATTGCTTGGTGGCTTGCAAACACATGTTCAGATCTAGTTTCTTCCACTTAGCTATAGGATAGATAGTTGGATCCTGTGAGATCTTATTAAATTTTTTATGTAATTGGACCTAGCTGGGAAGGCCTTACAACCCGGTATGTTGTATGTAATTTGATGATCTGAGATAATATAAAATTGATATTGATATAGCTTGAGTTGTGTGTTATTCTACTGTGTTGTTCTAGTGTTGCTGCAAGTTAAGACAGTCGATTCTTGGATCCTCTAACCTTGACTACATCAGGTGGTATCAGAGAAAAGGTTGATCTGGTTCATTGGAGCTTAGGGTTTTCAAAGATCTGGAGAGATGCCTCCAAGAAGATTGGACCCTAGGGCAATTGCAGATCTTTTCGAGGAGGTGGAAGAAATGATAATAGAAAGATTCAGTATCCAAGATGAGATTGGTATGTTGAAGATTGAATCTATGGAGGATGCCTATCAATATGCACTGAAGGTAGAAGATAGGTTGAAAAGAAGACATTATGGTAATTCTCAAGGAAAATATAAACAAGAGTAGTCAGTAAAAGATAAACCAAAAGTTGAAGATGAACTAAAAACTATTGAACCAAGGAAAAGAATAGGTAGAGGTGTATTCAGAGGTACTTGTTATAACTATGTAGAAGAAGGACATCATTCATTTGAATGTTTCCATGCAGATAAGAAGATTGGTAGTCACCGAAATGTTATGGTGAATGAAATTGCTGAGAATGAACCTGAGGTAGAGGGTATGAATCTTTTTCTTAGGAGAACTTTGTTGTCCTCAAAGCAAATAGATTCTTGTCAAAGGAAGAACTTGTTCAGGACTATGTGCAAGTCTGGTGGTAAATGTTATAAAGTGGTTGTTAATGGAAGGAAAACTAACAACCTAGTTGCTGAGGAGATGGTTCAGAAATTTGGTTTGAAAAGGTTGAGGCATCCTTATCCTTAAAGAATAAGTTGGTTACGAGCTGGTCATGTAGTAGAGGTGAAAGAGAAGTGCATTGTGTGTTTTTACATTGGTAATTATAGAGATGAAATATTATGTGACATTGTGGAGATGAGTTCTTGTCATGTTTTACTCGATAGACCTTGGCAGTATGATAGAGAGGATATTCATGACTATAAAATAAATTTAACTACTATCCTAAAAGATGGACATAAGTCTATTTTGATTCCTTTGAAAGATGAAGGTGAATGAAGGAGGAACTTGAGGATTGGTAGTAGATCTAAAATGGTGCAGACATAAGTGTGCAAAGATGTGAAGGTAAATCAACAAGTACTAGTGGTAAAGGGAAGAAGAAGAAGAACCGAGGGAAGAGTGTATTGGTTGAGGACTCAAAAGACCTGTATATCATGAACCAGTTTGGGATCTATGTGTTGAATCCAAAAAAATGTTCATCCATCTTTTGGGAACATATTTTTGCACCTGGGGTATCTGATGTACGAGCACCTTGGAGTAGTTAGAAATCCTGCTCAACCAAAAATATGTTTTCCTTTTGTTCTTTAATTTTTTTGAAGACTGCTCGGTGAAGTGCTCTGGTGCTCGGGTTCTATTGCTTGGGCATGCTTGGTTTCTGTTGCTCGGGTTTCTATCACTCAAACATGCTTGTTTTTCTTGCTCGGGACTATTGCTCAAGCATGTCTTTTGACGCTCAAGTTTTTTTCGTGTTGCTTGGGTTCTTCTTTTCCTAAGGCTCTCTGTTGCTTGGTCAACCTTTGCACGAGATGTTTATTTTGGAGTTGGATCTAGTGGCCGACTTCTACATTTAATTTTTGTGGCTTAATTGATTTAGGGTCTCTCATTGAGATATGTGTGGACCTAAATCTGGGTCTCTCTTATGGTTTTGAGCACCTTCTTCTTTGGTAGACTCTTGTATATATTTGTTTCATTATTCTTAGTTTAGCAATAGTTTTTGGGCTAGAGGAGAAAAGAGAGTAAGTTGAAGGATTGTAAGCTATTGCAGATAGTTGTAAGTGGATAGATAGAGATTGCAGATTGCTTGGTGGCTTGCGAGAACAATTTTAGATCTGGTTTCTTCCACTTGGCTATAGGATAGATAGTTGGATCCTGCAAGATCTTATTAAATTGTTGATGTAATTGGAACTAACTAAGAAGGCCTTACAACCTGACATATTTTATGTAATTTGATGATCTGAGATAATATAAAATTGATATTGATATATCTTGAGTTGTGTTTTATTCTTCTATGTTATTCTGGTGTTGCTGCAAGTTTGGATAGTCCATTCTTGGATTCTCTGACCATGACTACATCAAAATAGAACCCTAACCCAACAATTAAACTGAATTAAACCCTTACCATAACAATAAAACCTAATAAACTAAAGAAATACATAGAATTGAACATTAAACCAAATTGAACCCTGGTCATAAACCAATATATAACTGAGCACTAACGTTAGGAACAAAATTAATCTAAATTAAATCTTATTATGCAGTAAACCATAATTGTAAGTTGTAACTCCCACCCTAACCCTCTCCTAAACCAAATTGAATAATAATGATAAACCCTATATTTAACTAAACCCTAACTCTATGTAATACCCACCCATAGGTTTCTTTTCATTTTTTCGTCCCAAACACTTTTAGGCATTTTCATGTGTGCATTGGTTGTTTCAAAGTTATTTGAGGATATTGATGTATAAAATTATATTATGATTTGATATTTTATGATCCATTGGATAGTGGTGTGATACCTTGTATGTTCAGTTAGAATTATGGTTATTTCATAATGGTTAGTTACATGTTATTATATCATTATGTTTATAGATTTACTAATACTACATCTATAGGCACATGGATCATTTGTATGTTTTACATTTCTATTTAGTTTATTTGATATGGAATGGGACAGTGTCATAGTTAATTTCTTCTGAGATCCACATGATGTATGGATCCCAACCATTGTCTATTATATTATTGATAATCCTAAAGGATCATATTTGTCATTAGTCTACAAGGAAATATTTTTTAGACTGTCGGTTTACATGATCACCAAGTTACAACATTCAGTCAGACACAATGATCACCAAAATTTGTGAATACCGAAATTAGAATATCACCAAAAGACAGTTCACAGAGTAACCCAAAAGATAGCTTATAGAATAAACTGAGAACACAGTCTACAGTATAACCTAAGAGAAGTATGTCAACAAAGACATCACTGAGCACTAGTCTACCGAGAGACAGTTTTATCCTGAGAAAAGTGGATCTAAGATACACATCAGATAAAGCACTTCAGTTTTATAATTAGCTTTATGCTTAGCTATAAAAAAATTTCTTGAGGATCAAGTAAAGCATATGTAATTGTTTTAACCAGTCTAACTGATTGTAAACATGCAAACTAGGAGATTAAGGTCAAGTTGTAAACCTTTAATCATAGACTTTTCATTGTAAAGCATGAAACCTAAATAGGTCAAAATCTTGTATATATAAGATGACATGTAACTGATTGAATGTTTGAAGATGTTAAATTAATCACTAAAATGTAGAAGGATAATGCAAGACATTAAATCAGTTAATGGATTGTATTTTCATTGATGTCAACTTGATATAATCTAATCTATTATATACAAATTGTCAAAGAATTCAAAGAATCAAAGAGATAAAGATTATGCTTTCTATAATGCATAAAAGACAAGTATTCACAATGTGACTTCAAACACCGACGGTCAGTGGAACCTAACAAATAGAGATCACCGACAGTCAAGTCACAATGATGCCCGAGTGAGTCATAATGATGCCCAAGAAAGAACACCAAAAAGCATTACCGACAAGCAGAATCACAAGCATACCCAACGACCAGAAACATAGTGTAAACTGACGGAGAAGCCCAAGGAGAAATGGAGTGTTGACTGATGCTATCAGAGAGTTAAAACTGAAAATAACTAGAGTTCACAAATGACAAAATATCTAGCTGGCAAAGCTAAATATATACTTAACTGGTACTTATCATTGTTTTCATCGACAAGATAAGCCAGAGATAAGTAATTGATTTAAAGATGACTTGTCTAGTTGGAAAGAAGATCTCAGCGAGATAAAACAGGAGTTTTTATTTAAATCTGATTGGTGAGAATTGTGGATCATGCCAAGATCAAGAAAATCAAGAATCTAACAACAGTGATATCATATCTATAAAGAGACAACTCAATTCATTATGAATTGGTGTGGGTGAAGGAAAGAAAAAGAGGATACTAAAGAGAAACCTATGAAGAACAACTTCATACAGTGTTGATCAACAAGGTGAGGAAAGAGCTAAAGAATTTTTTGGACACTGAGCAATAGAGCATAGCATCACTGAGTAGAATCAAAGTGGAGCAAAGGTTTAATAGAGATATATTGATCAGATTATTTTATGAGATTTCAATAGATCTAAAAAATCTGCAAGTATAAGTTGTATATGTGAATAGATCATATTGTTTCAGTTTAACCGTTGATTCAAAAAGTCTCTTAACCAAGTGGGATTTAAATATCCTTTCTATATTAAGATACATCCAATGGAGTATCAAAAATTTTGATCATGAAGATATCATGAGATGCCAGATACCTATTGATAGGCCAAGTGAGTATTTGATCCAGGATGGTAGCATAGAGATGCCTGATATCAAGTGACAAACTACAATTTTAAATCCTTTAACAAGGTCACACCTCAAAATGTGTTTGTAATCTTTAACAGGGTTTTCTCTTCACTGAGCTCACTTCAGAAGAGTGAAATTTTGGGTTACCAGTCCCAAGTGGTTTTCCCCTTAACACGGTTTCCACATTAAAAATCCATGTGTCAATGTGTCTATGAGTCATTACTTTAGTTTTTTGAATTTCACATAACTTAATTTGATTGATCAATATACTCTAGATAATTTACTCTCTTTTGGTAAATTTATAGACTTCTTTTTGGTAAACATACAGTAGAAGGTTTTACAAAGCATTCTAAGGAGTAGTAATTTGATAAACGTATTTGGAGGCTGATGTGGACAGAAGTCTTGTTGTTTCTACAGAACTATCTTGGCTCTATTCTAAGATCTTTCTCCTAGATCTCTTAGGGTGTTTACAACCCTAAACTAAGGTGAGTCACTCCCAAATTCACCTCCTCTTCAAGACTCAGTCCCCATGGAAATGCTTTTCATATTCTTCTTGTTGAACCTACACAAATAGATTCATTCAACCAATGTTTTTAGAACATCGTTCTCATTCTCTTCCCTAGCCAGACTATTACCAAGCTCACCTAGGATAAGATCTCCAGACTCTTTGTTGTTTCTTCTCCTACATAAAAAAAAAAAGGAAACTATATACAAGGGCTCCTCTTGAGTTCTATCCCAACACATGACTCTCACCATGGATTTAGGAATCTCGAGGGGCCATTACTACTTACAACCCAGAATGGGTGAAGAACTAAGAACTTACAAAATAGAAAATAAAATAACTAATCTACTTGCATGAAAAATGCACACAAGAGTTTGATATCCACTAAACACACTATCTATAACTTCTCATTACTGGAAACAAAACAAAACAGTACAATAATATGCAACTCTGTGATTTCCTATAGCTTCTCTTTTCTTTAATCTCTACTCTCTCTTCTAGATACTCAAATGAAGGCTTGTGATGTTATTAATAACCATCCTCTCCTTGGAATGACCCTAACTACCCACATATTCACAAGCATCTCTTTAGGAACCATTACAATTCACCATGTTGTCCATAAAAGACAAGATTCACTTCTCGCGGGCCATTACGACTGACTTTACCGACCAACAGTAATGCAAAACTGACCACCAGTCTAAATCAGTGCCACTAATAACCAATGGTGCTAGCAAATATTCATAACTGATGGTGTTAGCAGATAGTGTTCACTGATGATGTTAGCAAACAGTGTTAGCCAACGATGTTAGAAAACAGTGTTAACCGACGGTGTTAGCAGATAGTGTTCACCGATGGTATTTACTGAGCACTAGAGAAAATGAGTGCCAGTCATACTTAGAAGCTTATCAAAAGTTCTAGATGCCTTGGTTGGGTTTCTAGAGGCTTACAAACTACCTCACATCCACACCTAACTAAAGGAAACCAACTAAGAAACCTATCTAGACATGGATTGACCTAGTCATATCCACCCTAGGGAAAACAAAAGACCTTCTAAGGTCCACACAAACTCTCCTGACTTGGCTAGAGTTAGTACATGCTAGAAATAAAGAGCTAAGGGTTTGAGTTAGGTGTGCTCCTACACCATACTGCCCCAGAAAAAAGAAAGGTTAATCCATCCTTGGATTGAGCATGTTTGGATCAATGCCCAACCTCTTGAAGTCTGTTTCTCTGATCCAAGTAGCATCACCATCTTCTTTGCCATGCCATTTTACAAGGTGCTCCATATACTCTTTGTTCCCAGTCTTCTTATAGACCCTTGAGTCTAGTATCTTTTCAGTTGTCATAGATGGAGTAGGGGATAATTTTAGATCTTTTACCTCTTGAAGGTTTTGATCAGCATCTTGAATTGGTCCTTTGTATGCTATCAAGTCTGCAATGTTGAAAACTGGTGACAACCCAATGTCTTTAGGAAGCTCCACCTTGTATGCATTGTTTCCATACTTTGCAAGTATCTTACACAGACCTAGACTCTTCATCTGTAGCTTGTGAGGAACACCTTTCTGTAGCCTATGTTTGTTCAATTGTACCATCACAAAGTCTCCAATCTAAAACTGAACATCCCTCTTTGTTGCATCCACCTTTTGCTTTACCTTTTCAACATTTTCAATTAAGTTCTTTCTCACACTTTCATGTACTTCCCTCATTGAATGAGAAAATTCCTTAGCATATCCATTACCATGCATTCCTTCCTTCAATTCTCTAAGCTAAAAAATTCCTCTTGGGTGAAAGCCATAAACAATTTCAAAAGGACTCTTACCAGTTGATCTGTTCACTATATCATTATATGCATATTTATCTTTCCCAATGAGTTGGTCCCATGCTTGACCATACTCCTTTGTGAGGCATTGCAGTAAGTTACCAAGACTCCTATTGACCACCTTTGTTTGGCCATCTGTCTGTGGATGATATGCAGATCCAAAAGACAAGTTAGTGCTCAGCTTCTGCCATAAGGTCTTCCAAAAATGGCTCATGAATTTTTTGTCCCTATCTGAAACAATACTAAGTGGGAGTCCATATTTCCTCACCACTCCACTGAAAAACAACTATGCAATGTTACAAGCATCATGAATGGTCTTACAAGGTGTAAAATGTGCCATCTTGCTAAATCTATCCACTACAACAAAAATATTGTCATATCCCTGCCTTGTTCTTGGCAAACCAACTACAAAATCCATGCTTATGCATTTTGACGGTCTAGTTGGGATTGGAAGTGGCTAATAAAGACCAGCATTGGAAGATGTTCCCTTTTCTGACACACTACACAACTCTCGACATACTGTCTAACATCTTTATTCATTCTAGGCCAAAAATAGAACCTAGTGACTAGCTCTTGAGTCTTACCAACTCCAAAATGACCACTAAGTGCTCCATCATGATTTTCTTGAATCAAATTCTCTCTCATAGACCCTTTAGGAGCACAAATTTGACCTCCTTTAAACATAAAATCATTCTACAAAGTATATTCAGAAAACTCACCATGAAAGTTGTTCTTAAACTCCTTCCATACCTTGTAGATTTGGCCAAAATTTTCATCTTCAGCATATAGGTCTTTGAAGCTATTAATACCTATGCTTTGTAACTGAACCTTTTGGACTGTGAGCAGCCTTCTACTCAATGCATCAACAACCTTGTTCTGTACTCCCTTTTTATGCTTGATATTGAAAGTGTAGGCTTGTAGATACTCCAGCCACTTCATGTGTTTGCTGTTGAGTTTGTCTTGAGAGTTAAGGAAGCTGAGATCTTGGTTATCAGTATATACTATGAACTCCTTTGATAGTAAGTAGTGCCTCCACTTCTTGAGTGCTTGGACTAGAGCATACAACTCTAAGTCATAAGCAGAGTACTTCTTCTTTACATCATTTAGCTTCTCACTATGGAAAGCTATTGGTCTTCCTTCTTGGCTTATGACAGTCCCAATGGCCACATTACTTGCATCACATTTTACTATAAAAATCTTATCAAAGTTTGGAAGAACCAGAGTAGGTAACTCTGCGATCTTCTCCTTGAGTGTTTCAAACCCTTTTTCTTCTTGTGGTGTCCATTGAAACTTTGTCTTCACCCCACCTTTAATGGTGTCTAACATAGGTGCACAAATCCCACTAAAATTTCTAATGAAATTTCTATAATACTAAGCTAAACCATAGAAACTTCTCACCTCAGTAGCAGCCTTGGGAGTAGGCCAACTTAGAATGGCATCCACCTTTCCTTGGTCCATTTTGAGGTTACCCTGTGACAAAACAAAACTGAGATATACAAACTCCTGCTTCATGAAGTCAGACTTCTCCAAATTGATCATTATATTTTCATCATGTAATTTCTTCAAAACAATTTTCAAATGCTTAATATGCTCCTCCTTAGTTCTTCTGAAAACTAAAATCTCATCTAGGTAGACAACAACAAACTTACCAATACATTCTACCAATACCTCATTCATAAGCCTCATAAAAGTTGAGGGGGCATTAGACAACCCAAATGGCATTACAAGCCATTCATACAAACCTTCTGTAGTTTTTAAGGTTGTCTTCCATTCATGCCCTTCATTAATTCTGATTTGGTGGTAGCCGCTCTTAAGATCAATCTTGCTGAAGTACTTTGCCTCCCCTAAACAGTCCATTAGGTCTTTCATTCTAGGTATTGGGAACCTATACCTAATGGTGATACTATTAATGGCTCTAGAATCAGTACAAAGTCTCCATGATCCTCCTTTCTTAGGTGCTAAAATTGTAGGGACTGCACATGGACGTATGCTCTTTCTAATTAGGCCTTGGTCTAATAACCCCCTGATTTGCTTGGCTATTTCCTCATTCTATTGAGGGGTCATCTTATAGGCAGCTTTGTTGGGTAAGGTAGCTCTTGGTATGAAGTCAACCTTGTGGCTAACAAGTCTGTTGGGAGGTAGGGGAGTGGGCTGGCCATCATTCACAATATCTCTATACTCTTCAAGTATTTCTTTTACCTCATTTGGTATCTCTGATTTCTTGACAACAACTTCATCTTTTGGCTTCAATACTAAAGCAAAACCAACTCCTTCTCCTTCTTCTAGAGTCTTCAATAACTCCTTCTCACCAACCATGAGCACACTTGGACTTGATGTCTTCGTTTCTCCTTCTTCTATTAAGGACTGAATTTTGAAAGTCACTCCATCTTTCTTAAATGAGTATGCATTCTTGGTTCCATTGTGCATGGCTTGGCTATCAAATTACCATGGCCTTTCAAGTAGAAGATGGCATGCATCCATGGGAAGAATTTCACATAGAACTTTGTCTTTATACTTGTCAATGGTGAACTCTACCCATGCTTGTTCTCCTACAAACACATGTTGTCCTTTGTTGAGCCATGTAGCCTTGTATGGGTTTTCATGTGGAATCCTTTTCAAATTTAACTTGTTGGCTGCCTCTTCACTAATGATATTATCAGTTGAGCCTGAATCAATAATGACTCTACACATCTTTCCTATAATCTTTCACTTCACTATAAAGAGTGCTCTCCTTTTGCTTGGTTCTTCTTTACTTGGCTCTCTGATTAAGGTCCTCCTTATCATGAGGTTCTCACCTTCTTCTGATTCTAATGGTACCTTAGATGGCTTGCTGCTACAACTTGATTCTTCTTGGACATAGTTAACTCTTTTCCCACCTCCTTGGGAAGTAGAACCTTTTTCAGGACACTGATATGCAGGATGTCCAAATTGCTGATAGTTGTAACACTTCATTGAAGAGAAGTAAGATCCTCTTACTTGGTTATTAGTCCTTCCTCTTTAACTACTATGTGAACCTCTTCCATGGTTATAACCAACTCTTGTGTTACAGGATTCTCCTTGATTCTCAGTGAGTTTGGACTCCCTCTGATTTCTTCCTCCATATCCTCGTCTATGGCCTCTATTGTCTCTTCCTCTTCCTCTGCTATTTGAATCTTTCTTCTTCTTGAATTTTTCCTCCACTTTGAGGGCTAGCTGGTAACATTGGTGTACATTCTTGGGGTTTAAGAGACTAATTTCCTCTTGGATACTCCACTTGAGTCCATTCAAGTACCTAGCCACTTTCAGGCTTTCTTCTTCCATCACATGCGACCTTAAGCACAGTTTATGAAACTCTTCGGTGTAGGAACTGACTTCTAAATATTTTTGTCTCAGATTATGTCTATTTTTGTGTAGTTGTACTTCATAATCATTAGGAAGGTAAGTTTCCTTCATCTTGGCCACCATACCTTTCCAACTAGTTATGGGGTTCTTTCCTTCTTTTTCCCTCTCATCTTGGACAAACTTCCACCAAGTGAGAGTAGTTCCTCTCAATCTATTCTTAGCTATTCTTACTTTCTAAGCTTCAGGCACATTATCACAGCCAAAGTGATTTTCAAGACCTTCTATCCATTCCATGATTAACTCTGGTTCCATCTTGCCACTAAATAGAGGCACACCTTCTAATGTCTTCCTCAGCCACCACTTTACCCTTTCCATCAGCTTCTCTCATCTGTTCATTGACTCTTGTAGTCCTAAGCTGCACTTCTTCCAACTTAGTCACCATTTCAGCTAAATTTTCCTTCAGGAGTCTATTCTCCTCATTTTTCTCTTCAACATCTTTTTCGAGTTCCGCATTGGTCACCATCTTGGATGAGTTAACAAAAGTTTCTGTAGATAACATCCAAACAACACACACCCAAATATCTTAGGGCTCTGATACCAATTTGATGTGGACAGAAGTCTTGTTGCTGCTACAGAACTAGCTTGGCTCTATTATGAGATCTTTCTCCTAGATCTCTTAGGGTGTTCAGAACCCTAAAATGAGGTGAGTCACTCCCAACTTCACCTCCTCTTCAAGAATCAATCCCCGTCGAAATGCTTTTCATCTTCTTCTTGCTGAACCTACACAAATAGATTCATTCAACCAATGTTTTTAGAACATTGTTCTCATTCTCTTCCCTAGCCCGACTATTACCAAGCTCACCTAGGATAAGATCTCTAGACTCTTTGCTATTGCTTCTCCTATAGAAAACAAAAAGGAAACTATATACAAGGGCTCTTCTCGATATCCATCCAAACACATGACTCTCACCATGGATTCAGGAATCTTGAGGGGCCATTACTGCTTACAACCCAGAACACGTGAAGAACTAAGAACTTACAAAATAGAAAATAAAATAACTAATCTACTTTCATGCAAAATGAACACAGGAGTTTGATATCCACTAAACACACTATCTGCAACTTCTCATTAATGGAAACAAAACAAAACAATACAATAACTTGCAACTCTGTGATTTCCCGTAGCTTCTCTTTTCTTCAATCTCTACTCTCT
Source organism: Thuja plicata (assembly GCA_018584345.1). Lineage (NCBI taxonomy): Eukaryota > Viridiplantae > Streptophyta > Pinopsida > Cupressales > Cupressaceae > Thuja > Thuja plicata. The sequence goes on from MU224083.1 coordinate 3,648,827, forward strand.
CTTCTAGATACTCAAATGAAGGCTTGTGATGTTATTAATAACCATCCTCTCCTTGGAATGACCCTAACTACCCACATATTTGCAAGCATCTCTTTAGGAACCATTACAACTGACCATGTTGTCCATAAAAGACAAGATTCGCTTCTCACGGGCCATTACGACTGACTTTACTGACCAACAATAATGTAAAATGGACCGCCAGTCTAAATCAGTGCCAGTGATAACCAATGGTGTTAGCAAATAGTGATAAACGATGGTGTTAGCAGACAGTGTTCACCGACGGTGTTAGCAAACATTGTTAGCCGACAGTGTTAGCAAACAATGTTAGCCGACGGTGTTAGCAGATAGTGTTCACCGATGGTATTTACGAAGAGAAAATGAGTGCTAGTCATACTTAGCAACTTACCAAAAGTTCCAGATGCCTTGGTTGGGTTTCTAGAGGCTTACAAACTACCTCACATCCACACCTAACTAAAGGAAACCAACTAAGAAACCTATCTAGACATGGATTGACCTAGTCATAACCACCTTAGGGAAAACAAAAGACCTTCTAAGGTCCACACAAACTCTCCTGACTTGGATAGAGTTAGTACATGCAAGAAATAAAGAGCTAAGGGTTTGAGTTAGGTGTGTTCCTGCACCATATTTCCCCAGACAAAAGAAAGGTTAATCCATCCTTGGATTGAGCATGTTTAGATCAATGCCCAACCTCTTGAAGTTTGTTTCTCTTATCCAAGTAGCATCACCATCTTCTTTGCCATGTCATTTTACAAGGTGCTCCAAATACTCTTTGCTCCCAGTCTTCTTGTAGACCCTTGAGTCTAGTATCTTTTCAGTTGTCATAGATGGAGTAGGGGCCAATTTCAGATCTTTTACCTCTTGTATTACCTCTTGAAGGTTATGATCAGCATCTTGAATTGGTCCTTTGTATGCTATCAAGTATGCAATGTTGAAAACCGGTGACAACCCAATGTCTTTAGGAAGCTCCACCTTGTATGCATTGTTTCCATACTTTGCAAGTATCTTACACAGACCTAGCCTCTTCAACTGTAGCTTGTGAGGGACACCTTTCTGTAGCCTATGTTTGTTCAAGTATATCATCACAAAGTCTCCAATCTAAAACTAAACATCCCTCTTTGTTGCATCCACCTTTTGCTTTACCTTTTCAGCATTTTCAATCAAGTTCTTTCTCACACTTACATGTACTTCCCTCATTGAATGAGAAAAGTCCTCAGCATATCCACTACCATGCATTCCTTCCTTCAATTCTCTAAGCTAAAAAATTCCTCTTGGGTGAAAGCCATAAACAATTTCAAAAGGACTCTTACCAGTTGATCTGTTCACTATATCATTATATGCATATTCAGCTTGCCCAATGAGTTGGTCCCATGCTTGACCATACTCCTTTGTGAGGCATTTCCTTTGAAGGGATTAGGTTCAAACATTCAAGATTCATCATTCAAACCCTAGATCTAGCCATCATGGTGGTGTGATCTTCCTTCAAGATCCTTTGTGCATCCTCAAGACTCTTTCATCATCTCTTCAAGGTGGATTTCAAGCATACAATCATGGAGGTTTTTGATTTCTATTGATTCCAAGATTTCATACTTACATACTTGCTTACATTTGAATTACAATTGCATATGTATTGAATATCATAGCTTCATTGTTAGATTCAATTCTACTACTTGCTAGCATTCTATACTTGATTGATTTCAAGGTTAACTCCTAAATCGGGGTTTGACCAAGGCAAACCCTTCCCCCGACAAAAAATCCTCTTTTTCTTGCAAGTACAGGTTCAGGACTGTAGATTTGAGACCAAATTTGGATACCCTTTTCAGTTTTCTGTCGGGCTCCGCGAACAGATTCTCTGTCGGACCTGTGCAGGTCAAGGTCAACATTATTGGGTCAAGGTTGACATTTGTGGGTCAAGGTCAACCTTTTTCATAATATGACATCAGAATGGAAAAATATTTCTGGGTTTTGTTCATCTCTACGTTCCAGTTCTGGATCATACTTTATTTTTTCCAGGAACAATCTACAGACCTCAAAAAACAACATTCTTTGATCTATAATTATTTAAGGTTAGTACATTTCTCCTATTTCTTCAATTACTGTCATATATCATATCTATACATATAATTAACATAATTTAAGATATCCTTCTTGTTATTCTCTTTTCAAAATAGTTGATTCATTTGTGCATTATCCCTTCCTTTGGGTTGATCAACTTAGATCTTCTATTTGTGCATTTGGGAATAGAAGAGGAACATCTTATCTTCTCCCTAATCACAATTGCAATATACAATCAATCAAATTCAATTAAGTGTAAAGTAGGGTTAAGGAACTCAACACACTCTAAGCAACTCAAACAAGAATTAACAAATAATCTCCTTACCCCTTTCCAACACTTTACATTTTGGTGAACCCGCGATAGACAACTCCTTCTCCTTGGTATTAGATTTACATCTTAGATTAGAACTTGCATCTTAAAAAATTTTAAATCTTCATAAAAATACAAAAAACACTTCTTGCAATTTCATTATGAAGTTCTTTTGGTGTGTGGCTATTTTTCTCATTATGCTTGTTTTAGCATCTATTTATAGTACCTATGATGTCTATGAGAGAATCATCTATTTTATCATGTTTGTTAATCTTCATGTTTCACTGGCTTATGCCATTATGAGATTGACCAATACTGGTCTCCCTACTTTCAAAACTTTAATTAAGGATTTGTGTAGTGGACTTATTGTTCTTTTATATTATGTGAAGAATTTGGTGGATGATACCTCATTGCCTAATCTTCCTACTTCTAATATTAACCTTCCTAATCCCATTATTCCTAATAACCCCACTCATATTCTTCCATCCTCCATCCCTAGTTCTTCTCATACTTTTGTTAAGACTCAAACTATGGTAAAAGATGAGGATGTGCAAGAATTTCTAGATTTACCTTCTCCTTCTTATCCTGTCCATGGTGATATTAAAGGGAAATCCAAAGAAACTTCTCCTAGAACTATTGTTCCACCTTACACAACATTTTCTCATGAACACAATAATCAATCACCTCCTATAGAAGCTTTTCAAGATAGGTATACTACCAGATACACTATGGTTGATAAGTAAGGTTATAAGGGTTTAGGGCTTGGTGTTAATGAGCATGGCATTAAAAACCTAATTCATGTGTCTCCTAAACAAAATATGCATGGTATAGGCTTCCCGTCTTCTCAATTTGAGGTAGCTAATCTTAACTATCATCCTCCTCTTCATATTCTTCTTCCAACACCTACCTTAGACTACCCTGATACTCCTCAAGATGTAGTTAAAAGGTGTATGTCCAGTTAATGAATTCAAAGAAAGAAATCTTCAAAACCATTCTGAGAAATGCTCTCTCTAAATATAAATGTCCTTTTCATTATAGTAATAAACATTTACTTGCTGACTACATGCATTTCAAGCTATATGTTAGAGAAAGAGTTGCTTTGGGAATTATATCTCATTCCTGTGCAGTATTACAATTTCTTCATAATTTTGATATAGGGAATTCCCCTCATTCTTCTACAAGTTAGATTGCATTTCTCCTCTTGTCTATTCACTAGGGGGAAAAAGGTGTCTTATTCCAGTCTTCTAGGATCCATTTTACTCTTAGCGTATCTTTTGTATTGAGTCTAATTGGTTATTCTTTCTATATTCTATCCCTATAAATCACTCATGATATCTTTTCTAAAACATTTGTTTTGTAAGGATATCTCTTTGCTATGAAATCTCTTGATATAAATTGATATATCCCTTTCCTACACACCTAGGGGGCAAGGTATGTTCTTTCTTCTTCTATCTAAGGCGCTACTTTCCTTAGCTTAGTGGTGTGTGTTTATCTTACAACATTATTTCTTTATAAAGATTTGTGTTTTGACTATTGATACCCTCTTATATGAGAGGTGATTGTCCTAGGTCATCACCTCTTCTTTA
>MU224083.1:3660857-3678521 GCA_018584345.1 Thuja plicata
GAAGATGCACTACATACATGCACAAAGCCACCAGAAGGTGCAAAACTTTATGGGGTGACTATCAAGTTCTTTCTTGATGGGCCATCCTATCCTTTTTTGTGGTTCACAGTGAGATACACACATCTTATTGGGTGAGATAACCACTCCTCTCTCTCTCTCTCTCTCTCTCTCTCTCTCTCTAACCAATTATGTCTCTCTTATCGCGATCTTAGGGTTGATAAAGACTTAAGTCCCTTGGTGGCTTGAGGGTTTCTTTATCCCTTTCAAATTCAATAAGATTGTCTTTTCTATATATTCTCCTTTACCAAGAGTTTGTGTTGAACTTATACTCTTGCTAAAGTGGGGGCTAAATGTATAGTCAAAAAATGGAAGCACTTCCATTGTAGACATGTTTAGCCTTCTAAGTAAGTGGTTTGGGGTCATATCAAGCACCTTGAATGGGTTCCTAATTTAGACCTGGCTTTCCCCCTATTTTGTCCCTCTTTCCACTTCTTTCCAGCCTGATTTCTGCATTCTGGACTGCAGACCTGAGATTTTTGACTTCAAGGTCAGGGTTGACCTTTTGGGTCTATGTCAACCTTTTGGGTCTATGATGACCTTTTGAATCTATGTTGACCTCAACCCTAACCTAGGTCAGGGTCGACCTCGACCTTGACCTAGGGTTCAAATTTTAGGGTTTTCCAGTTTCTAGATGTCGGTCTTTGCAAAAAGTTCTTTCCCGCTTCCAGGTCAGCTATTTCAAGTTTTGAAGCACTGATTCCTAAATTATAATTAATATAGGTCCTCTCCTAGGGGTAAAGGCTTTAATGGGAATTTAATCTCCTATGTAGGCCTCCTTGGAAGATTGTTCCCTAATTCCATATAAAAGAGAAGCTTTCTCTCTCATTTTCTCTAAGTCTTCTAATCGTGATCAAGCATTCTCAAGACCTCTTCAAGTGTGATTCAAGAAAGCAAGCAAGAAAGATTTCAAGAAAGCATTCATTCATTCAAGTATCAATTTTCATGAAGGAGATCCATTGGAGGCCATTGAAGGATTGAAGCTACATGGTGCCCTTTTGGTGATCTCTCCATCCATCTTCTTCCAAGCCTATTCCAAATTCAAGAACCCATTCAAGACTTGGTGTTGGAGATCTATTAGCAAGAGATTGAAGACATCCTACCTTTCTACATTCTACATTTGAAGCATACTTGTGGATTCAGGGATTCGAATCCACCACAAGGACTTTTTCAAGCAAGGTGAATTTATGCATTTACTTTGTCCATTTCTACAATTTCAATTATATATATTTAAGGTTAATTCCAAAACTGGGGTTTGACCAAGGCAAACCCTTCCCCCACAACAAACAATCTCCTTTTTCTTGCAAGTATAGGTACATAATAGTGGATCTAAACCCAGATTTGGATACCCTTTTCAGAAAACTTTCAGGATTCGCGAACAGAGTCACTTTCAGATCTGTGTAGGCCAGGGTCGACATTATTGGGTCAGGGCTGACATTTGTGGGTCAAGTTTGACCTTTTTCATAAGATGACATCAGAATGGAAAATGATTTCTAGGTTTTGTTCATCTCTACGTTTCAGTTTGGTATCAACTGTCAGTTTTTCCAGAAACAATCTATAGACCTCAGAAAATAGCATTCTTTGATTTGCACTATTTTAAGGTTGGTACTTCATCTCATATACATTCCTTTCTAAAATGGGAATTTAATATCTTTCCTCTTTGCTCTCATTTCCAAATGGAGGAATCATTTGTGCATTGATCCTTCTTTTGGGTTAATCAATTTGGATCTTTCATTTGTGCATTTGAGGTTAAAAGGAACATCTTATCTTTCCCCCATTTATTTCAAATGTTACATATTCTTATGTTACACATAGTAAGATTTTTATATGTTACATTTTGGTGACCTCCATTTTAGATGTTACAGACACTAACATCACTTGTTTGATGGCTAGAAATGAAGACATATGGTTTTGGTACAAAAGATTGTGTCATGTGAACTTTGACAACATGATAACAATAAGCAACAAAAGGAAAGTCAGTGGCTTACCGACGATGAATAAGCCTGAACATATCATGTGCAAGAATTGTCAAAAAGGTAAGATGACAAAGTCTAGTTTCAAGATTAAAACCCACACATCTACTGCACTTATAGAATTAGTCCATACAGATCTATGTGGACCCATGAGGACAAAGAGCTACTATGGAGATAGGTATTTTATTCTCTTTGTTGATGATTTTTCTAGAATGATGACAATCATGTTTTGAAAAGATAAATTAGAAGCATTTAAGATGTTTAAATGGTACAAAGCAATGGTAGAAAAACAAAGAGAAAATAAATTGAAAGGCTTAAGGTCAGATAGAGGAGGGGAATTTAATTTAGAAGAATTCATTGACTATTGCAATGAGAATGGAATTAAGAGACAGGTTTCTACACCAAGAACACCACAACAAAATGGAGTTGTTGAGAGGAGAAACAGATCAATTGCTGACTGTGCAAGGACATTAATGATTGAGAAAAGTATCACTCAAAATTTATGGAGGGAAGCTTTTAGTACTACTATCTATATATTAAACATAGTACAATTGAAGAAGGACACAAAGAAGACACCCTATGAGCTTTGGTATGGTCATACACCCAATGTAAGCTACTTCAGAATCTTTCATAGTCAATGTTATATATTGAAGGATGATAGAAATGGAAAAATTGACTGCAAAAGTGAAGAAGGTATCTTCCTAGGGTAGTCAACCAAAAGTAGGCTTATAAATGTCTTAACAAGTCATCTCATAAAATCATTGAAATTGCAAATGTGAAAATAGATGAATTTGCATAAAATAATGATAAGGAAAGAAAAAAGGAGCCGGAGGACTACAATAGGTTTGTTTATACATAACCTAACACTTTACCTGAGAAATAGTGTGTCACTCCTAAGCATCAAAACAATGCACCCGAGCATCAAGATGCAATTACCGACGATCAAGATAATACTCAAGATGATGTTCCGAACAATGGAGATGAAAATGAAGGTGAAGAAGATAATAAGAATGATGAACACAGAGCTGAACCAAAACTTTCCAAGTATGTCAGAAGACATCATCCACATAACCAAATCATAGGAGACAAGAAGGCTGGAACAAGAACAAGAAGTAAGTCACTTAACACAAGATGTTTACTTTGTAATTTTGAGCCTAAATCTATTTACAATGCACTTGAAAATGAAGAATGGGTCAGTGCTATGAATGAGGAGATAGAATAGATTGAGAAGAGAAATACATGGACACTAGTACCGAGACTAAATGATAAGAATGTCATCGGTACCAAATGGATATTCAAAAAAGTTGAATGAGAATGGAGAAGTCACTAGAAAAAAAGCAAGATTAGTATGCAAGAGATATGCACAAGAAGAAGGTATTGATTATGGTGAAACCTTTGCACCCATTGCTAGACTAGAAGGAGTTAGAATCTAACTTGCTTATGCTGCATATAAAGGATTCAAAGCATACCAAATAGATGTCAAATCTGCATTCCTAAATGGAATACTTGAAGAAGAGGTGTACATTGAACAACCAGAAGAGTTTGTTAATCCAGACAAGAGAAACATGGTATGTAGACTACACAAAGACTTGTGTGGATTGTAATAAGCACCTAGAGCCTAGTATGAAAGAGTTCACTCATATCTCATTAGGATAAAATTTGTTAAAACAAGTGAAAATAGAAATCTATACTTAAAAGGAGATACCGATGGTAATATTCTGATTGCTGAAATTTTTGTTGATGATATACTTTTTGGAGGGAATGAATTATTATGCAAATCCTCTGCTAATGAAATAAGAAAGGAATTTGAAATGTCTATGTTTGGAGAGATCAAATTCTTTCTTGGTCTACAGATTCTTCAACAAGATGCAGGCATATACATCACTCAGTCCAAATACATCAAGGAAGTGCTAAAGATATTCAAGATGGAAGATTCCAAACTAGTTGGAACACCTATGGCTACTGGATGCAAGCTGACAAAAGAAGACAGGAAAAATTAGGTAAATCAGACCTTATATAGATCAATGATTGGAAAACTGATGTATGTTGTTCACACCAGACTAGATATAACACATGTAGTGGGGATAGTTGTCAGATTCTCTACTAATCCCAAATAATCACATATGACTATTATCAAAAGAATTCTAAGATATCTGAAGAATACTGAGGACTATGGCTTATGGTACAAAAGAGAAGGAAAATTTGAGCTACAAGTTTATATAGATGCTGATTGGGATGGAAACATTGATGACCAAAAGAGCACAATTGGGGAGCATTCTTCATGGGTGATAGACTTGTCACATGGATAAGAAAGAAACAAGAATGCATCTCTCAGTCTGTTGTAGAAGTGGAGTATGTGGCTGCTGCTACAAATTTCTCTAATATTGCATGGATCAAACAATTGTTGGAAGGTATGAATATGAAGATTATTGAACTAGTAATTATATACTATGATAATACCAGTGTAATAAACATTTCTAAGAATCCATTCATGCATGCTAAGACTAAGAATATTGCTATCAAGTATCACTATTTGAGAGAACAAGTGCAAGCAAAAGAAGTGGCACTGGAATATGTTCAATCAAAGGAAGAGTTAGCTGATATATTCACCAAGCCATTACTAAAGGATACTTTTGAGTACCTGAGACAGAGACTAGGGGTCCAACCCTTTTCTATTGGCCAGTAAGATGACAAGGAGGTTGTACCAGTCTATACCAAATCTGAAGATTAGTCATGGTGATGCAAACCCTAAGATGGACAGCAATAGATACATCTGTATATTATAAGGTACAAATTTACACTGAAAGCCAGAGACATTGTATTGTTGATGGATAGGGAAATTCAAGGAATATATTATGAAAAGGGATTGAACATGGTATAGATGATAAATCAATGAGAATTATTTTTTTTTGGCATTGTTGTCTTCAAAGGGAGAGAGATGTTTTCATTATCATACAAAAAGGGAAAGATTATATCATTATCCATGAAGAGAAGTTCTTGAGAATCAGAAGGAAGAAGTTAATCAATATTCTAAGGGAGAGAAATTGATTACATATAAAATATCCATCTAAGGGAGAGAAGTAACAAAGGGAGAGAGTTCAGACAAAGAGAAAGAATGTTTTCAAAGGAAAAATAGATTATCAAGAATAGGATCAGTCAAGGCAGAGCACATATCAGAAAGAGAAACAAATCTAAGCTATTTGAGCTTACTGAGAACTAGACATTTGCAATAGTTACATTAGGAAAGCTTGATGAAACTATATATTTCATATTGTATTAGTAATAGTATAGTATGATAATGTTGTATGTTTCCATGAATGCCAAAGGGAGAGATTGATGACATGTAACTGATTGAATGTTTGAAGATATTAAGTTGATCACCAAAATGCAGAATGATAATCCAAGACATTAAATCAGGTAATGGATTGTATTGTCATTGATGTCAACTTGATATAATCTAATCGGTTATATACAAAGTGTCAAAGACTTCAGAGAATCAGAGAGATAAAGATTATGCTTTCTGTAATGCATAAAAGACAAGTATTCACAATGTGGCTTCAAACACTGATAGTCAGTGGAACCCGACAGATAGAGATCACCGAAAGTCTAGTCACAATGATGCCTGAGCAAGAACACCGACAAGCATCACTGATGAGCAGAATCACAAGAATACCATATGGCCAGAAACATAGTGTAAACTGATAGAGAAGCCCGAGGAGAACTAGAGTCTTGACCGATGCTATCAGAGAGTTAAAACTGAAAATAAATAGAGTTCACAAAGGAAAAAATATCTAGTTGACAGAGATAAATATATACTTAACTGGTAGTTATCATTTTTTTCATCGAAAAGATAAGCCAGAGATAAGTAATTGATTTAAAGCTGATTTTTCCAGTTGCCAAGAAGATCTCAGGGAGATAAAACAAGATTTTTTCTTTAAATTTCATTGGCAAGAATTGTGGATCATGCCAAGATCAAGAAAATCAAGAACCTAACAATGGTGATATCATATTTATAAAGAGACAACTCAATTCAGTATGAATTGGTGTGGCTGAAGGAAAGAAAAAGAGGATGCTGAAGAGAAACTAATGAAGAACAACTTCATATAGTGTTGATCAACAAGGTGAGGAAAGAGATAAAGAATTATGCAGACACCGAGCAACAGATCATAGCATTACCAAGCTGAATCAAAGTGGAGCAAAGGTATAACAGAGATATATTGAGCAGATTATTTTATGAGATTACAATAGATCTAAAAAATTTGCAAGTATAAGTTATATATATGACAAAAATGTTTTGAGAGCCAAGGAAGAAAGCCTTAGAGGAAAGTTTGATGATCTCAAAATGAAAGAAGGAGAAAACATCACTCAGTACAACACAATAATTAAAGAGGTAGTCAATGCTATCCAAGGATTTGGAGGTGTACTAGAAGAAGCTACAGTGGTAAGTAAAATTCTAAGAACCTTATTGCCTACTTATGCTATTAGAGTATCTGCCATTCAAGAAATGAGAGCAGTAGAAAATAGCAATGTTACTCGAGACAATTTAATTGGAAGAATAATTTTATTTGAGATGAATAACTTTGATAATAGTGTCTTACCAAACATAGAGTCTGCATTCAAAACTTCTATGAGAATAAGTAAATCAGTCACAAAAACACTATGAGAAAAGATAGTGATAGTGAAAATGAAGAAGATGATCTTGATGAAATTGAAGCACTTATGGCCAGAAGAATGCAAAGAGGAAAAGGTAAATACAAAAGTAAATTACCACTTGTTTGTTTTAATTGCAAAGAGATTGGACACTTTGCTGCAAGATGTACTAACAAAAGAAAAGATGACAGAAGTAATAACAGATCTTTTGAGAATAAATTTGACAGAGGTGATTACAGAAGCTACCGACAATCAGAAAGAAGAGATACCCAAGACTATAAGGACAAAGGAAAGAAGGTCAGCTACCTAGAAAAATGCAAGGATGATGATACTGACATTGGATCTGATGAAGACATCGAGATGGTGTTTGTGGGTGTAAAAGATGATTCAGATGATGATGAAGAAAGGTATGTAGAAACAACTCTCATATCTAAAATTAGAAAAAATGATGTTTGGATCATAGATAGTGGCTGCAGTCATCATATGACCGGTGATTAGCAAAAGTTTCAGACTTTTGAATACTACAAGGGTGGATCAGTAAGAATAGAAAATGATACACCTTGTCCAGTTGAAGGTAAAGGAACAATAATGTTGAATAACCAGATAAAGTGTAAGAACTCTTATTGGGTAAATGGATTGAATTATAATCTATTGAGTGTTTCTTAGTTGAATAATTCAGGTCACAAAGTTGCATTTGAAAATAAGAAGGCAAAGATCTTCAACAAATCTAGAAATTTGATTGGTATCGGTGAACAGACTAAAGGTAATTTATTCTATCTGAATGATACTGACTCCACTTGTTTGATTGCTACAAACGAAGACATGGTTATGGCACAAAAGAATGTGTAATGTGAACTTTGACAACATGATAAAGATTAGCAAAAAGAGAAATGTCAGAGGCTTACTGACGATGACCAAGCCTGACAACATCATGTGTAAAAACTATCAAAAAGGTAAAATGAAAAAGTCCAGTTTCAAAAGAAAAACCCATACATTTTATGCAATTATAGAATTAGTCCATACTGATTTATGTGGACCTATGAGGACAAAGAGTTATTATGGAGATAGATATTTTATTCTCTTTGTTGATGATTACTCTAGAATGATGACAGTTATGTTTCTAAAAGATAAATTAGAATCATTTAAATGGTATAAGGCTATGGTAGCGAAACAAAGTGGTAAGAATCTAAAATGTTTAAGATTAGATAGAGGAGGTGATTTTATATCAAATGAATTCACTAAATTTTGTAATGAGCATGGTATAAAGAGATAGGTTTCTGCACCAAGAACACCACAACAAAATGGGATTGCTAAGAGAAGGAATAGATCAATAGTTGATTGTGCTAGAACACTGATGATAGAAAAAGGCATCACCCAAATATTCTAGAGGGAAGCTATCAGTATTGTTGTTTACACACTAAACATAGTACAATTGAAGAAAGACACCAAGAAGACACCTTATGAGCTATGGTATGGATACACACCAAATGTAAGTTATTTCAAAAAAATTTACAGTCAATGTTATATCTTAAAAGATGATAGAAATGGAAAACTTGACTCAAAGAGTGATGAAGGAATTTTTCTAGGGTATTTTACCAAGAGCAAGGCTTACAAATGTCTAAACAAAGCCTCTAACAAAATTATTGAAAGTGAAAATGTAAAGATAGATGAATTTGCATAGAAGAATGAACAAGAAAGCACTAAAGAACCAGAGGACTACAATAAGTTCACTTACAATGAGGAACCTGACACTCTACCCTACCAAAAATGTAGAGCTCTTGAGCTACAAATCATTGCTCCTAAGCATTAGGCTGCAAATACCGACGGTTAGGCTAATGATCAAGATAATGTGCAAGGTGATGAAGAGAAAAATGAATAACAAAACAATGATCAAACTGATAGACAAAGAACTATACCTGTACATTAATTTCATGAATGTTTCTATGAATTTTTATATGCAATTAAATTTATGTTTTTATATTACATGCATAAGGTAGAAAAGCAATATGGTCGGTAATGCAAGAAATGATTACTAAGGTTAACTGATAAAAGGTTTTAAGCGTACTGATTCACCACTCCCCTCTTAGTACATACCATTCTATTATTCCAACAATTGGTATCAGAGCTAGATCTCTTATTTGGAAAATTTTAAATCACTTGAGAGAAAAGATCATACAATGGAAAGTTATAAGATTGACAAGAATATTGAGAATCATAAGTTGGAGATACAATTTTTTTTTGAGCAATACAAAGAAGAAAGAATCAAGATGAGGGAGCTATTGGATGAAAGAAAAGTCATGGCATCTCACTACAATGAAATAGAATATCATGAAGAAGAGATACCTGATTTATTTGAGTCATTAGGATCTGCATCTGGTAATACATTTGGCACATCAAAAGGAAGAATTACAAGTTTGAATGAAATCAATCAACATCTGACTGAACAAGTAAAGATACTGCAAATCGCTCAAGAGATATAGATGGTAAGAATGATTGTTGTTATGAATAATTATAGACAAGCTGAACAAGAAAGAACATTATCTATTGATGACAAGAGGAAGATCACTGAAAAGATGTAAGAGGAAGAATCAGAAATACAGAGACTTACTAAACATCACATTGAAATCACCAATCAACTAGTTCTCATGAGTCATGAGGCCAACCGAGTGAACATAGAGCTAAATGGGAAATTGGAAGCTATTGGTGAACTAATAGAATAAAATGAGAAACTAAAGCATGAAGTAAGGATTCAACAAAAACGTAATGATATGATCAAGAAAGATGGAGAAAGCACAAAAATAATGGATGATTTTCTAAATGGACAAAGAATAATCAACAACAATATTGATTTAGGGTATACCGAGCATGGAGAATCATCAAACCAATCTCATTAAAGGAATGTCTACACAAATCCAAGAGCAAAGAAGCAATCATGCAATCACTATGGAAAACCATACCACACATCAACTATTTATAGGAGCAAAGATAAAGGTATTCCTAAATATACTTCTACATTCACATGTAATTGTTATAACTATAACAAGCATGGACACAAAGCACATGAATCCAGATCTAAGGTAAAACAACCAAACAAGGAATCTTACATGGAAAAATATTGTTCTACTTGCAAAATACATGGGCGCACATCTAATGAATGCAAGAAAAAGAAAAAGAAAGCATGGAAACCAAAAGAACAAGAAAATGCTTATAAAATGAGAAGAATCGGTAACTCATATGTTTGGGATTACAACACATGGGTAAATTGCATAGCATGAGGTAGATATGGACACATAGCTACAAACTTAATGAGGAAATGGATAAGAAGATCAGGAAACTGGACTAACTCCAGAATGGCATGCTTACACTATCATAAAGTTGGTCATCTAAGCAAGGACTACATAGACCAAGTGATACAATCAAGCACTTTTGCAAATGAAAACACTATTGAAGACATCAGGAGAATGAGAAATCAAATGTGGAGGAGAGCTACAAAAAATGACAATGTTGGACCATGCACCATAGTTAGTGAAACCTCATCCAATTGATTAGGTGATTCCACCACCCCCACCTAAGCACACAAGTATGGAACTGCACTCTACAAAGCTATATTTTACATCAATTCCAATAATCATTAATAATCTACCAAATAATCATGAAGGAAGATGCACTATGGTATTACTTGTTATGATTTTGTGAATCCAATCTCATCGATCAATACATACCCAGTATTGTCGGTGTACATATGAAAAACAATCAAGTTGATTATGTAAACTAAGCATTGTCGGTAATCATGTAAAATAAAATCAAGTCTTCATTACATACCGAGAATCTTTGGTGAACATGTGAAAAGTGTAACTGAGTTGTCACTTACCCCAAGCATTGTATATTCACCAAGGATGAAGACATTGGTATGTTTCCCGTGCATATTTTTTTCATTGACCGAGTGGTAGCTGAAGCATTAAATACACTACTTATGTTATATTTTTCTATAAAAAGGGAAAATGAAAGCTCATTCGTTCACCAAGGGATAAAGAGAGAAAGTAGAGCAAAGAAGAGAAAAGAAGAGAAAAAAGTCTATAGATCGATTCACAACAGATTCAGAGGCTACTCTGACAGATTCCTAGCATCTATAGTGAAGATCACGTAAGTACCAAGACTTACCGAGATCACAATTCATTTATGGAGAAAGCCCTAATTTCATAAAAATGGCAACCACATCGTGAGTCACAAAAATCAAGAACATCAAAGACAAGAAGATCAATCTGATCAAGATTAAAACCTGAAAGAGCCCAAGTATAAATTTTTCCCAAAGGTTGCTTCACAACCTGATGACCAAGGAGCATTCTTGAGTATACCTCCTAGGGTTTTTCTAGTTGAAGATGTTTGAGCATACATCCACTACAAGGTTGCAGAGATCAGACATCTTGAGGTTGAAGAAGCTTACAAGAAGCTTTGCATAGATGGGAACCTTAAATATGAACACAAGAACATAGAGGTGAAAGGGTTAACAAATTCCCTAATGTTCCCAAAAGAGTTCAAGATCGAGTGGATTCAGATAGTACTGAGCTGAGTAATGATAGAAAAATATGGTTGGATGAACCAAAACCTATCACTAAGGATGTGGTACATGCGGTAACAGGTTATCCAGTAACTAACAAGGCTAAAGCCCTAAAGAATCCTTCTCTCCTCGACATTGAAAAACTTACTAGTGTAGTATGGGATGATAGAGGCTTGAAATTTAACTCAATCAATGACCCAAAGATGAATTTTGGTGCATGTGTGATTTGATACAAGGTATTCCAAGCTAGCTGATTGAACAACATAGCTTATGGAGTAGTTGACACTGCTTATAATATTGTGAAGAAGGGAATACAACTGGACTTATCCAACCTTCTACTGAAGCAACTGGAGGAGAATATGAGGACAATTATGTTAGCTAGATCTAATTCATGTAAGTTTGGTTCACTCCTCATGTGCACTTTTTTCTACTTTCAAAATTTCTTTCCATCTATCGGTAGTGTCAATTGGGACACATCCCGATCAATAACTGCACAAATTAGTGAATTTATTAAATCACTAGGGGATAATTTCACATCAATAATGGATGCATACTTTACTACCTTTAAGGATAGAATGTAAAAAATAATGAGAGTACCTATACAACTGGTGGAACAATATAAGGATGAAATATATTTCATAGTGGATACTGACACCACTTTAATAAAATCTATTGTATCAATAACAACATGGTTGCCACCATTAGATTATGAGATCAACATTGATTAGGCCACAAATGCTAATGAAGCCTTATTGAATGAACTAGTGGAAAAATCTTTGAGAAGATTTGGAACTTATGAGGAAGCCAAATCTATAATCAAGACTAGCTTAGTAGTAAAGAAAATTGACAAGTAAACCAAAATGGTTAAAACACTTCAAAGGAAATTGTCGATAAATGATGAAGAACCAGAACAACAAGAAGACACCGAGGGATAGTCACCCATTGGTGAAGATAAATATTTAACTTCCTTTGAGTCTATTGAATCTGATGCACCCCCAGCCAAGAAGGCAAAGGTTACAAATGTAACAGCTACATCAAGACCTAGGAGTAGAACAACAAAAGAAACAAACTCATCACTGGTAAAGAAAGGTACCATGACAACTTATCAGAAAAGGAAGCCTCAAACTAGGCCATCAGTAATGAGGAAAAGAAGAAAATATATTAGAGGAAAAGAGGACAAGTATGACACTAAATAGGATGAGAGTGAACAAGGACTCCAACCTGAAAATAACAAAATTACTATGACAATTAATGAGATTGCAACATGAATCACCAAAATAGGGAGCATATCACACCAAAAGATAAGACAATGGCTAAAATTGTCTCGCAAAGATCAAAACAAGATAGGAGAAGCCATAATCAAGGAAATGGTTACATACAAGTATGTACCAATACAATTTAACAAGCAAATTCCACAAGAGCTTAATGATAAAATATCAACAAGATGGACAATCCCTTGCATGCAGAAAAATAGATAAGGGAAAGATCCCTAGTTATAATCATGCCACCCGATTCAAACGTTGAAGAAATTGATGAAATGATGAAGAAGCATGCAAAGAAATTTTCAACTAAGATGAGAGCATACAAAATACTAGAGGGAAAATTAATAGAGATTGACAAAGAAAGAAATGAAACTTGGAATGAAATCTTCAATGCCCCAAGAAGGTACTGGCTCTTACCAAGACACCACACTATGAAGAAAGGGATGCCACACTGAGCCTAGAACATATCTTCATTAATGACATGGAGGACATCAATCCAATTGAATTGTCAACATAGGAAAATAAGGCCATGGATGATGTACCTAAGATATTACAATCCTTAGGGGAAACAAAAGAAATCACAATCAAAGATATATCTCTTATTGATTCTGATGATGATCCCAAAAAGGATGAAGATGTAAATGACACCACCAAGCATGAAAAAGAAAAGGATACCTAGGATGTTGCACAGTTAAATGTACCAGGTCACATGCCATTATTGATACAAGCTATCAATATCATATCTAAAGAGAAGGAAAAGACACCTGAACTTGATGCAAACAATCTAATAGACACAGGTGATGAACAAGGGAAGAAAAAGGATATAAGTGAAGAGAAAAAAGTAACAAGTGGAGAGGAGAAACCAAGTGATGCCAAGACAACTGAAGAGGCAAACAAAGCTTCACACACAAACAAGGTTTATTTAGAGACATCTACTACCGACCAATAGGTCAATACCAAGCAACATAAAAAAGGCACCACACCTCCCACACAATCACCAAAGCAAGAGAAAGAGAATGAACTAGCTATAGTTCTACATACCCCTGCTTCTAGCACAATTTTGAATAAGAAGAAGAAAAAAAGCACCGATCACACTCAATGAAATCATTTACATTAATGACTGTGATCCTAGAAAACCCTATATCCTAAGTCTTTGACAAAGTATGGTGAACTTTGCAAGAGGAAGGCTATATAGGACAAGCTCATGAAGGAGAAAAAGAACTCACAAGTCCTGGATAACACAAAAGAAATACTATTGCAAATAGTACTTGACACTAAAATTGATCCAAATGCTCCAATACTTGATCAATTAGCACTACTCATCAATTCCATTACATCATAGAATGTAGATGCAGACAAAGTCATTGAGGAACGTGCTGAGAAGAAGTGTCAATAAAAGATAACTGAGAAGATCACCCAAGAAGTGGAAGAAAATAAAGTAAAACTTTCTGAATTAGTAACTGCAATGGAACCAATATTATCAGAAGTAGTTAAACTAGTTCAAAAGTTGTGTAGAATAGAGCATTTCACTACCGAGCATAGTGAAAAGATAGCAAAGATAGATGAAGATCTTAAGGCTAGTGCACAAAGTCTCACAATGGAAGAAAATGCATTCCAATTGCATTATGAGAAGATTTTAGAGTCAAAAGGGTTGATACTAGAGCTACAAAAGGCTGAAATTAGAATACGAGATGAGGTAACCAAGATCCAAGCAATGTTACTCCTGAATCTCACACTGCTGTTGAAACACACGACTTTGGAAAAAGCATTGATTTCCACCCCATATATGTCTGTTACCGAGAGTATATATGACATGCACACCAAAATCACATTGGAATACATGACCCTGGAACACCTCCAAGAGCAATGGGATAAGATAATGGGTAGACATTCAAAAATCCCATTCCCACATACTTGACAAGCTGTAAGTATTACACCTTTGTCATTAATTTCAAAAAAAGGGGGAAATTATATGTATAAGGGGGAAATATATATGTAATGGGGGAATATATATGTACAACATGTCAAAAGGGGAAAACATGTCAAAGGCCAAAGAGGGAAATACACAGAGGAGAAACATGTACATACACTGTACTGAGGTATGCACATAGGGGGACTCATTGACAAGGTATACACATGGTGTAGATACTGAACATTTTAGTTTCACATATCATCTTTTGATACTAATGCTAAAGGGGAAGATTGATAATCCTAAAGGATCATATTTTTCATTAGTATAAAAGGAAAAAAAATTTGGATTGGTTGTTTACATGATCACTGAGTGACAACATTCAGTCAGACACAATGATCACCGAAATCACTGAATACCAAAATCAAATTATCACCGACAGATAGTTCACAGAGTAACCTGATAGATAGTTTAAAGAGTAAACCAAGAACATAGTCTATAGTATAAATTAAGAGTAGTATGTCTATAGAGACATCACAGAGCACTAGTCTACCGACAGATAGTTTTATCCCAAGAAAAGTGGATTTGAGATACACGTCAGATAAAGCACTTCAGTTTTATAATTAGCTTTATGCTTAGCTGTAAAACCATTTATTGAGGATCAAGTAAAGCATATGTAATTGTTTTAATCAGTCTAACTAATTGTAAACATGCAAACTAGGAGATCAAGGTCAAGTTGTAAACCTTTGATCATAGAGTTTTCATTGTAAAGCGTGAAACCGAAATAGGTCAAAATCTTTGTATATATAGATATAAAATCAATCAGAACATGATTGGTGAATTAGCACTTATGAAGACACCTAGGTCCACCATGAAGCCATTTAATTACAAAGGAACAAAATCATCCCTAAATATGGATTGGGGTGTATAAGAGCCAATAGTGGCAATTGGCAATAAATATTGTAATGAAATATGTTTAAGTCTTGTTGGTCCAAGTAGAGGACTAGGACTTCAAAAATATTGTAAATTGGGTCAATAGTGCCCAAAGGATCTAATTAGGATTTAGAAGTATCTAAGGGATTCAAATAGACCCTAGGAGTACAATTAAATAAGTTAGAATGATTTAATTTCAATAATTTGTAAGTTAAGAATTCAAATATTTGAATCTTAATGGTTACTTGAGTTTAGGAGGGAAATGGGTTTTTAGTGACTAAATGTGATTGTAATCAAACAAAACCGATTGGATTTGGTTAATATGGTTACTAGGCATCATATTTTATATGCCCATGGTAAGGAAAATGTAGAGTACGACCTGGAACATATATTGTACGGACTGCACCAGATTTTGAGCAATAAATAAGTATTTTTGCATATTTTGATTCATTTTTAATGTCTTATTTAATCAAAAATTTGTTAAGACCTTTCTTGATGTTATAGGATCTTGTTTGAATACATTTCCATCCATTTTTATTACATTTCAGTCCAAAGGAACTGACTATTACGTAGAATCCAATGATTTTACATTGTTTTGAGAGGCATGGAATGAGATGGACCCCCTTTTGTAATCACTGTGACTTGGGGATGAATCACACATATGTATTATAGTTTTCTAACATTGAAAATGCATGAATAAGCTTCAAATGTTGCAGGAGATCTCCATTTGGTGATTGTTGCAGGGTTAAGGAGCATGGAAATGCTTAGAATGCTATTGCAGTAGAATATTGGGCCTCATGAGGGGTACTTTTCTATGTTGGGAAACACTTAGCTATGTTGAAATGATGGTGAATCAACCTTTGTTTGGTTGAGATTTTGCTTGGAGACTCCAGATTGGAGAAGACCTAGTTTTGGAGGGTTTAGGAGCCTAATTTGGGGCTTTTGATGTTCCCAAGGGTCTGCAAAAAATTCCTTTCATATTTAAGTGTTTTAGGAAATAATTAACTATTATCCAAGAGATAGAGTCCTTTGGTTAATTTTATGACATAGTCCCTTTGTAAATTTACCCATTTTTATGTATTTTTGGGGTCCCAAAGTTGTAACAGAAGGGTATTGGCCAAAACAACCTACCTCTTTCTTTGTATATGTTGTAAAAATTGATAAAGGGTATCTGAAAACCTAATTTTTTTCCAAGTGTTTTAGAATTTTTTGGAGTTAAGGGTTTTGAAGGGTTTTGGAGTTGGTGTCCTAATACAATGCAATTAGACCTCCTAGCTAATTCCAAGCACTTTGTGCATAATCCTTAGAATTTGACTGCATATCCAGTTGATTCCTTCTAAATTTGGTTGAATTAAGTCTCTTGTGGCTTTATAAACCTTGAGCCAAGGTGTTGAGTTGAAATATCCTTTTGTGTTATTTGGGAAGGGTGTCTTTGAACCTTGTATTTCCCTTATATGTTCAATCCCTCCACTTGTCAAGAAGCCCACTACCCTATCCTCTACTCCAAGTGGTATTAGAGCAAGTAAGAACTTGGGAGTGAAGTTAGGTGTATGTCTGAAGAAGAGGCTCAACACATGCCTCTAAAGATGACAAACATGGAGCTTGCTAGGATGGTCATAGAGCAAGTAGAAAAGAACAAGAGATTGGAAGAAGTCATTGAAAGGTTGACTAATCTTGTTGAAAAGAGGGATTCAAACCATATTTATGATGAAGGTGAAGAAGAATAGGAACCTGATGAAGAAAGGTTGGATCCTAAGGATGCAAGACTAGTGAAGATCCTAAAGGAAGTTAAAGGAGGAGAATCCAATGTCCCAATGTATGATGGGAAGATGGACGAGGAAGTGCTTCTAGATTGGTTCAGTGTTTTTGAGAACCAGTTTGACTGTGAGGACATTGAAGACAACCATAAAGTGAATATTGCAAAAGCAAGACTTAAGGGTAATGCTTTGTTATGGTGGGACTGCCTACAAGCTAAGGGATGAAATAAAAGCCTACAAAAGATCAGATCATGGCCTAGAATGATGGAGCAAATGAGGGCGAATTTTATAACTGAGGACTACAAGGTTCAAATCTTCAAGAAGATGCAAGGGTTGATATAGAAGGACATGGGTGTCCAAAGTTATACAGAGGAATTCTACAAGATTGACATCAGAGCCTCTCATGATGAAGATTTGGAAGAGAAGGTGGCTAGATATTGTGTGTGTGAGATTACACCTTCATGAAATTAGGATTAGTAACAACAACTCTATGGAAAGAAAATGCTATTTAATCTAAGAATTAAAGTTAAACCCATGACATCTCATGGTTCTCTATCTAAGCTTT
>MU224083.1:3678685-3722527 GCA_018584345.1 Thuja plicata
TGCTATGAAATCAACAAATGCTTCTAAAAATGATACTCTAAATGCTATGCAAATGCTGAAATACTATCAAAAGCTCTCAAATGCTCTCCAAATGCCTATAATAAGGATGCTTTGCTCTTGAATTTCTCAGATCCCAAATACAAAGAAAATAGCTTGTATTTATAGCAATTTCCCAAGGGTAGGGGGTAGAGAGAGTTGATCATGATCAAACCTTGGTTGAGTAAAAAGCTTTGAGGTGTTTTCAAATGGAGGGAAAATTGGTTGTCCTAAAAGAAATTAGGAACTTCTTAATTCAATCATCTAATTAATTTAGCCATGTAAGGGTGAATGGGTTGGATTTGATTTTTTTGATTTAAACTATACAATTAATTGATTAAAATCAATTGCATAATTTGATTAATCCCTTTTAGGCTTGAATTTAATTATTTGATTTCATGATTATTTAACCCTTTGATTTAATTTTATTTTTGTCCACTTTTCTTGATAAATATCCATTTGATTTGATTTTGATCCATTTTAATGCATTTGATGAGATTTGAGGCAATTGGCTGAGATTCACAAATTTGAATGTTTAAGATACACCTGGTCAATTTTAAGTGTCTACAAATGCCCCTCTTTGAATTGATGTGCAAAGCACATTGATTCAAAGAAAACTTGATGTCCCAATCATTGATTTGATACTGATGTCTGATTGATGCAAAACCTGATATTGATTTGATGTGAAACCCTACTATGAAACCCTGATGTGAAACTTGATGCGAAACTTTATTTGATGCCCCACTGATAAAAGTTTAAATTTTTAATGCCCCAGATTTGATATAAGATATGATGTAGAATCCCAGTTTGATGATATGATGATGCCCCCTCAGAAATTAAAGCATATTGATCTCAGATCTGAAAAATTTGATGACACCACTGATAGAATAGATCCAAGATGATTGAATTTCTGATAAACAATGATGTTGAAAAGATGTCAAACAAATGCCCCAGTGTGTGGAATATGCAGATTTGGTTTAACTGGGTCAAAAATCTCACAAAATTAGGGTAAAATAGCTTAAATAGGTTGAAACCCGCAAATTTACTATTCATTTTCACTTTTCACTGTTGATATTTTTGCTTTGATCCTCTGACGATTGATAGCAATGGTGGTCCCTATTCGAGAGCATCAGTTCGAGCAAGCACACCAATATCAGAGACCTCTTAACTACGGGCCTCTGGTAAGTGGTTCAAACCTTCCTAGTGCATTTATTTCTCTTTAAATAGAATTTATTACATGTTTCTAATGCTTTCTAGATAGAAAATTTGTGAAACGCTGTGTAGGATAGTTAAGAATTTTCCTAGGCCAGGGAAAAGCTGCCTCCGCGTGTTTAAGAGTTGCGTAGGAGTAATCCTCAGCCACCTAGGAATTAGGTAAAAAATGCAACCCAATTAGATTAAAAACCACCTAGAAAACCCTATATTTTAAAGGCCACCTAGGATACTTAAAAAGTCGTGTAGGACTTTAAAAGGCTGCCTGTTTAGCAAAGTGCCACCTCCAATGTGTAAAGTGTCACGTGTAAGGTTTTAAACACCGTGGGGCTTAAAAAGCCGTGAACACTTATTAAAGTGCCGCCTACCACAAAGTTTGAAAACTTAAGATAGAATAGATGAATTGCCTTTGATCGATCATCCAGATAACTCAATTGAATTCCAAGCTAGAAAATGTACATCCATAATGTCACTTAGTGTTTAGGATATGAGAAAAATCATATTGATGAATGTTTGTTATGCCAATCAGATTGATTAAAATGATTACAAATTGTCCATATGTCTCAAGCTCTAGAGGTTAGGAATAATAGGTTGATGCACTCAAAATAGAGCAAGGATAGATTTAATGTGTTTGATTAACTTAGAATGATCCACCAATAGAAAGACTAATATGATTCACTTTGTTTCAAAATGTAGGAACATTACCACAAGTTGCGGGTACAGGGTGTTGTCTCTTGGATTTTTGATTTGGTTGATGAGCTCACACCTCCTGAGCGATGGACTATCGAGACATGTGGTCTCAGTTTCCTTCTTGATCTCCCTCAGTTTTAGCTAAACCGAGGTCTTTTGACAGCTATGGCAGAGCGATGGCACTCTAACCATAATACATTCCATCTACCCCTCAGCGAGATGACTATCACACCTGAGGATGCATATAGATTGTTGAGGATCCTAACTCATGGAGAGTGGGTATATTATGATTCAGTGTATGATAGCAACATATGTAGATGGGTGTTTGGAGATAGCACCATTACTGATGATTGTATTACTTGGGCACAGTTTGCTTCATTTCCTACTTTGCCAGCATTGTTAGGAGTAGTGATCGGAGGATTACTACTTCCAGATAGGAGAGGTCATGGATTTGTGGTCAGATGGAGTCGTATACTAGAGGATTTGATTACACATCCTTGGAGATTTTACTAGGGTTCTTGCGTACTAGCCCAGCTATACCATGACTTATATGAGATTGTATATAGACACAGTGCATCTCTTTTAGCAGGTGCAGTTTTGTTACAGTTGTGGACTTGGGAGCATATCCATATAAATAGACCAGATTTAGCATGAGTGTGGGCCTGAGGGTACCTGTATACATTTTTGTATGATGGCATGGTTTTCCAGCATCGTCTGGGCAAGGTTGAGTTTTGGCGATGCAGTATTGATGATATCAATCAGGTCATATGGAGACCATATATGCTATACGAGAGGTGGAAATAGGATGATGATGAGTTTCCATATATGTTTTCTCCTTGGTAGATGATCGGTTGATCACCACTATGCATTGAGAGATTTTGCTTCGGGAGAGTGCTCCATCAGTACGACAGGGTACAGGACATGCCTTAGGGTATGGCACTTTATGTGAGAGTACATGCTGAGAGATCTATGTGGGGAGCATAGGTTGACTATCAGTTGGCCTATTTGTAGATTGATCAGCTGGGATATGTTATGTGGGATATGATGATGCTTGTAGATGATGCAGGGATGTCTGTCGAGTATCAAGAGTGGTTCCTGCAACATCGGTTTGTTAGATTCACAGATCCAGCGGAGCCTATTCCATATGTTGATGAGCTTTCTGATGATGATGGAAACAGTAGGAGATCTTAGAGATAGAGAGTGTAGAGGGCACCTAGGGCTCCTAGAGTACAAAGAGCTACATGACCTCAGATGCGGGGTGGTCATGTTAGGGGCTGAGGTGGTGGATTGAGGCATCCTAGACAAAGATTAGCGTAGGCACAGGTACCTCAGAGACAAGATCCTATCATATTTGGTGCAAAGTGGGCTAGGCAGAGACATAGAAGAGTCTAGGTAGCTAGAAAAGTTCCATTACAAGGACAGATTCCACAGAGACCTCCATCTCCATAGAGACAGGTTGATCCTTAGAGTAGTACGACACTGGTGATACCATAGGTTCCATTAGTGCCACAGTCACCTCAGGCCCCTCCAGCATCACAGGCACCTCCAGTTCCTCCCATTGTGGATGGCTTAGTTAAGGATGTTTGAGGTTTAGAGGTAGGGATGACTACAGTGATTGTATGATTAGATCAGGTTTCTACTATGTTGCATTAGTTTTTGGCTACATTATCCCAGTTACCTACCAATGCAAGCACTAGTCAGGCACCACCTTCTACACAAGATAGATCAGGTGACAGGGATCCCAATGGTGCAGGGGGTTCAGGTACTGGTATTGTTGGAGATGGATCAGGTGCCCCAGCTGGGTCATGAGACATATTGGGATCTATGATATTTGGATATTACTTTGATGTATCAGTTGATTATTGATCAAGACTTTTGATTATATCGATCATTTATTGATGTACCTTTAATGTACAGATTTATGTTATAGACATTGATGGTGGACATTTATCTATGATGATCTTTGATTCCCCTTTTGATGATGTTGTTATGAGATTTATTTTATGCATATCTACATGCTTGTATGATGCATTTATTTCTATTATGCTATGGATGCAATGTCTTAGAGTAGGACATAGATAAATGGATGCAAATGATGTTAATGCAACTTAATACTATATGATTTTCTGATTTAATCATGATGTATGGATTATACAATACAATGATATGGATGCAATACTTAGTGTAGTGATAAATGAATGCAACTATCTTTTTTGGTTTTTGATGTATGCAATTTAATTTATGATGTAATTCTAAATGGTTTGGATAAATGACTAATGACTAATGTTTCTTTTCATTTTATTTTCACTTGATATGAATATATAATGAATAATTATTAATGTTTATGAATGAAAAAAAGAACAATCTCATATTGATGATTTGAAACCATTAAATTGATGAAGTGTTGTCAACATTAATTACCCCCCTTGAACTTGGAAAAATGCTAGAAATACAAACCATTTTAATCTAACTTGAAAAAATGCAATTAATCTAACATGAAGATGCAATGCAACTAATTGTCCTTGAGGTTTGCAAAAGAAATGCAAACAGAGATATATTTTCATCATTGAGCATTGTGGAACTTAGTAGTTGATACAATCCTTACTGGTGCCACTGCGACCATAAGAATATGAATATGACTTTCATCTCATTTGGTAACCCCTTCTATGAAACAAAGTATAACCCTCACTAGTTGAATGACCAACTATGGGAGTATAAATACCGGTTTGATCGGATTCAATGTTGCAAGTGGATGTTGGTATTAAGATATTTGAAAATCTAAATAGCCAAGGTATCCTTTTGCATGAACAAACAAAGGTTAACTTTCCTTCCTATATGAATGTCCTCAGATGGTACTTTGATGACCATTTCATTAGACTAATTCACACAAGTTAAAAAAATTTCCTCAAGATAGTCGCACAGAAGCTTAAGAAGACATCATGTCTCCATCATCGCCAATCTAGTCAAAACATCATCAATTAGCTAAAAAGAACATGACTCAAAAAAGATCAAAGAAAAACTCATCAAAAATTTCCAAGTGTTTGTGAAATGTATCAAGATTTTGAAATAAGAATTCCAGATAGTCTGATCATTTAAAGTATGCCAATTTTTAATCCTGATAAAATAAGTCAATGAAACTCAAGGATCATGTTATGCGATCAAACTGTTTAGGGTCGAACAATGATATCTATCAAAGGTTCCAAGATATCTCTCCTCTGAATCTAAAAATATGCTTCTGATGTGTGACCAAGATTTTGCACTATTGAATCTGTTTAGTACTAAAAATCCATGATGTGTGCCCCCAAGTGATAAATGTGATCAATGTGAAACTTAGGGCAATTGAACCTAGAATGCGACAAAATGCAACTCTAAGACTTTATTAGGACTATGCACAAATGACGGATGCAATGAGGATTTTGAAAAATGAGATGATGAAACGCAATATGTACAAATATGACTAGGAAAGACCTAAGGGACAAAAGGCGCCTGTTTCAAGGTTTTCACCTTTTGGGATTATTGCTCTTTTTTCTCTTTTTTGCTTTTTTTGATTTTTCTCTTTTCCAATGTTTTTGGCTTTTAAACTTTTTGATTTTTTTTGTATTTTGATCTTTTCTCATTTTTTTGGTAATTTTGACTTTTTCCATGTACAAAGGTGATGTTGACTCATCTGATACTCTCAACTTATACTCTTTCCTGTGATACTCTTTCTTCTAAATCAGGTGTGAAACCTCTTAAGATGAATGCTATTGATAGGTTCTTGCAATTTATCTCCATCACAATCGGCTAATTTGTAGGTCCCCATTCCAAAAGAAGAAACAATGACAAAAGGACCAAGCCAATTTGCTTCCCACTTTCCTTTTTTTTCTCTATCAACCGAATTTTTTGGATTTTCTCTCAGTACTAGATCTCCCACTTGAAAGGTTCTTGGTTTAATATGCTTGTTATAGTTCCTTGAAATTCAATTCTGATACACTTTCAAGTGATCATAGGCTTGAGTTTCATGTTCCTCCAACATCTCCAGTTTTTGAAGTTGGGAAAATCTATAATCTTCATCTGTGATTAATCCATGCAATGATACTCTTAGAGATGGTATTTCAATTTCTAAAGGTAGAACAACTTTGGCCCCATAAACCAATGAAAAAGTTGTAGCTCCTGTCGGGGTGTGAATACTAGTCCTATGGGCCCATAGTGCTAGATTGATTTGAAGATGCCAATCTCTTCCTGACTTACCAACTGATCTTTTAAGGATTTTGAGGATGTTCTTATTGGTAGCTTTTGCTTGTCCATTACCTTGGGGATAGTAAATGGATGAAGAGTGATGTGTAATATGGAATGTGTCACAAAGTTCATCAACATCTTTGTTCTTAAACTATTTTCCATTATCCATGATGATGGTGTGAGGAATGCCATATCTGGAAATGATATGATTTAGGATGAACATGGAAATTTTCTTCCCTGTTGCAGTTGTTAAAGTGACAGCCTCAACCCATTTAGTGAAGTACTCTATTGTTGTGATTATATACTTGTGTCCATTTGAAGAAGGTGGATAAATCATGCCAATAAAATCAAAGCCCCATTGATAGAATGGCCATGGTGTGACAAATGGGTGTAACTCTTGTGCTGGTGCATGGATCATGTCTCCATGGTATTGACATTTTGCACAAACTTTGACAAACTAACAAGTATCTCTTTCTAAGGTTTTCCAAAAGTACCCCATGCGTAGGATTTTCTTAGCTAGGTTTAAACCACTCGAATGTGACCCACAAATCCCCTCATGGACGTCTTTTTAAAGCTAATTTCAATTCATCTTCCTCTAGACATCTAAGGAGCATTCTGTCAAGACCTTTACGATACAATATGTTAGAAAGGATGGTATAACGAGCCACTTGTCTTATGAAATTTCACATTTGAGCATGGGTTTGGTCTATGGGTAAGATTTGATCTTTTAGGTAGGCATAAATAGGTCCATACCATGGGGAGTCATGTCCATTTAAAAGGGAAATAATTTGGGTATCAGGTAGGTCAAATTCTGGTTTAACCAATTCTTCCACCAAGAACGCATAATTTTCATTTTTATCAGGCATTTGAAGTAAAGATGCCAAAGTAGCCATTGCATCTGCTACTCTATTCTTATCTCTTGGTATTTATTCAAAAGTAATCAAATAAAATTACCTTTTCCAATCATCCACCGATCTTTTGTAAGACATCAATTTTTCATCCTTGGTATTATATTCTTCATTAACTTGATTGATGACTAATTGAGAGTCTCCATAGACTTGTAATTCTGTGACATTCCATTCCAAGGCCATCTTGATACCTATGACCAAAGCTTCATACTCTACTATGTTATTGGTGCAAGGGAAACAATAACTTGTAGGATTTTGGGATTGTGTAACCTTGTGGTGTAATCAAAATAATGTCTGCTCCACTACCATTTTGGGTATAAGATCCATCAAAGTATAAATTCCATGTCTTAGCTTCCACATTAACAATTTCAGAATTTGGAAACTCCACTTGAATAGGATGTGTAGATTCTTGAGGATTTTTAGCCAATTTATCGGCAATAACTTGACCTTTGATTGCTTTCCTATCAACATATTCAATGTCAAATTCACTAAGCACCATTACCCACTTTGCAAACCTTCAAGTTAAAGTTGTTTTGGTAATTATTTTAAGGGATCAATTTTGGCTATGAGCTTCACCTTATGCATTAACATATAATGCCTTAACTTTTGAGAGGCAAATATCACTGCTAGGCAAGCCCTTTCCATGAATCTATCATTTAATTCATATTTGATCAATTTTCTACTCAAGTAGTAGATAGCTCTTTCTTTTCCTTCATCATCTTCTTGTGCCAATAAGACTCCTAAAGATTTTTTCATTGCTGAAATATAGAGTAACAAAGGTTTTCCTTGAATTGGTGACATCAAGATAGGTGGATTCATCAAGTATGTTTTCAACAATGTAAAGGCTTTATCACACTCCTCATCCCATGTGAAGATGGTGTCTTTATGCAGCAACCTTGTGAAATAATGACATTTTTCCGCCAATTGAGAAATGAACCTCCTTATAGATTGAAACCTTCCTTGAAGTGACCTCATTTCACTAATATTATTTGGAATGTCCATGTCTATTATTGCTTGTACTTTTTTAGGGTCTACTTCAATGCCTTTCACTGAAACAATGTACCCTAGGAGTTTTCCAGATTGTACCCCAAAAGCACATTTCTTTCGGTTGAGTCTCACTTTGAATTTTTCTAGCCTTGTAAAAATCTTGTCAAGTATGGATAAATGATATTTTCTTGTATGTGACTTAGCTAGAATTTCATCCACATAATCTTCCATAAAGGTGTGCATCATGTCATGGAAAATGGTAGTCTTTGCTCTTTGATAAGTGGCTCCGGCATTTTTGAGACCGAAGGGAATTAAATTCCAACAAAAAGTACCCATGGGCATGTAAAGGCTGTCTTCTCTTGATCCTCAGGCACAATGCAAATTTGATTATACCCACTAAATCCATCCATAAGTGAAAACATAGAATGACCCGCGGTGATATCCACAATAGCATCAATGATAGGCAATGGAAAGTCATCTTTTGGACAAGTAAGGTTTACTCTAAAATCCATGCAAACTCTTATGGTTTTATCATGTTTGGTAATCAGTAAAATGTTGGAGATCCATTTAGAAAATGCAATTACTCTTATAAATCTTTCCTTGAGTAATTTTTCCAATTCTTCTTTGACTAAAAGGGCTACATGTGGATGCATTTTTCTCAACTTCTGCTTGACAGGCTTAACCCCGGGTTTCACATTTAAATGATGCATTATGAAACTTGGATCTAATCTAGGAATGTCAGCATATGACCATGCAAAGTTTATTTTTTTGGCTTGAAAGAATTCAACAAATTCTTTTCTCTCCAAGGGACTCAAAGATGCTGCCAAGTGAATAAATTTATGATCCTCTTATGTTCCAATGTTAACCTTTTCTATGGGTTCAATAAGTATAGGTGATATTTCATCTTCATGAGCTGGTAAGGTGTCCAACCTCTCTCCCTTAGGTGCCACATTTTGGTTTTCACCTTCAGAAACATCCTTTATTTTTACTTTTTTGGCGTCTAGCATTGCCACATGGTGGTTTTCACCACTAGACCTTCTCATTTTTTGTATATTTTCTTTTCATTTTTTGGATTAAGAGGTTGAACACCTGACCCTATCATTGTTTCCATAGTGAATTCATTGATGGAAGAATTGGGTTCAACCGCATTGAGGTATAAGGCCATTGCATTGTCATTTGGGAGGTAGAGTAAGTCATTTGGCTCGGAAAGATCCCAATCAATAAGTTTGGGGTGCATTAAGGACAAGGATTCATTGTATGTACTTTCATTTGAAGAATTTAAGGACATGACTTTCTTTTATGGTTCATACATTGTATCATCAAGGTCTATGACATGTGCCTCTTCAAGATGGTCCATGGAAGAAGGATCAAAATCCTCTTCATTAGAGTCATCTAAGATTTCTATGGGAAAAAAAGCATGTGGATTAAACACTAAGTTAGAATCTCCCACCCATGAAGGTACCAAAGGTTCACATACCCATTGAGTGTAAGGAGGTTCTTGTTCTACATTGACTTGTTGAGGTTCACTTGATGTTTGAGTTGAATTTGAACTTTGAGTCTCATGTTCTTGATTCTCAACTTTAGGAGGAGTTGCATAAGTGTGAATGGTATCAACCTCTATGTCATGACAAGATTATTTAGACAAGTAATCCCACTCATAATCCCTAGAATCATCTTCACTTTCAGACCTACCATATGAATATGTGCATGAAAATCAAGCATGGGACTTGAACTTTCTCCTTTATGTTGAAAACCTATGTTGACTTTCTCTTCTTTTTCTCTCCAAAATGGTTCAATAGGTTCTAAAAACCCTCTATGTCAAACTCCTAAGGGTCCTCTTCCCTTATATCCCATTTTCTTCATGATATCAAATCATTTTCCATATTGATCATTTTGGATGTTGATATGTTGCACCCTTTCATTGATATTAGCTTAATTACCCCCTCTTTGTGAAGCCATTGTAAAACTTCATTATCCTCTTTTTCTGTTTCTTACTTATCACATTCTCTTACAAAATGAGAATTGTATTTATGAGGTCGATTATCTTTGGATGGATTCCCATGTGTCCTTGGAGATCTAGGTAAATCAAATAGGGAAAAGGAATATTCCCCTACCCCTTTTGAGTGAATTTTGCATTATTTCTCAAATTGGTTCATCAGGTCACTCATCTTTTCATAATGATCTTTCTTAGTTTTTTCTCTTTCCTCCTTAGTGGGTTTCAAAGTTTTCATTCTCAATGTTGAAGTCTAGACTGAATTATCATTTTAATTTGAACCCTCATAACTCATCTTTTCTTTTCCCTTAGCTGATGTAGTTGAGTTAGTTTGAATAGGGTTAGAAGTCGATGTAACATTTGATGTTGGTTTTGGACTTTCCCCCTTGGCTTCTTCCATGGTAATATCAAGGATGAATCCTTCCCTATTATGAGGAATATACAATTGATGACTTGGCTTTAAAGTATTGCAATATTGGAAAGGATTTGAATCTCCTCCAATCGTGATCTCTTCCCCCATGTATGTAAACTTTATGCATTGGTGATATGTAGAAGGTACAGCTTGCATTTCATGTATCCATGGCCTTCCTAGTAAGATATTGTAGGTCAATTTCATATCCAAGACCTGACATATGGTATCTTTATTGATAGGTCCCACTTGAATCAGTAGAATGATCATACCCTTTGAAGATCTTTCCTCCTCATCATAAGCCTTAATGGTGATTTTCTTTTTAGGGTCAATGGAAGACTCGGTTAACCCTAATGACTTGACAAGATTTAAAGTGCAAATATTAAAACTAGCTCCCCCATCTATGAGAACTCTCTTGACCCTATGTCTTTGGATTAATACCTCTATATGCAAGGGTAAGTTTTGAGGATGTGTGATAGACATATCATCTTTCTCTAAAAATGAAAGACAGTGAGGGGCTATGAGATGTCCTACCATGTTCTAAAATTTATCTTCCTCCAAGTTTATAGGAATGGTGGTCTCAACCAAGGCTTTTTCCAAAATATCCTTTTGATTAGGAGATAATTTCAATAACTCCAAAATTGATATTTGTGCTGGAGTCTTTTGTAATTTATCTACCAAACTATAAGGCTTCGTTGTGGGTGGTGTTTTTTTAGCCAGAATAGTTGGTGTTTTAGGGCCAATAATAATATGAGTACCCCCTTGTAGGGTAACCTTTGAGGCTTTCCCCCTTGTGATGGCATTAGAGGTTTCCACTTTAGGTTGATCTCTGATTACAACAACATTGATAGTACTTCCATGGCCGGATATAGCATTGATAGTATTATCATAGGTGTGTGTAAAGTTAACATTATTATTACTTCTTACATTATTCGCACTGTTTCCTCCATTGTTTGAATTGGAAGATTATCCTTTTTCATGTTTATAGAAACGAGTCTTAAAGGCCATGTGATCTTCATTAGTTAGAGGGCCTTCCAATTTTATCACACCATTGTCTATGAGATCTTGTACCACATGTTTGAGACGCATACAATCATTAGTCTTATGTCCCCTATTTCGTTGATACTCACAATGGCTATTCTCACTCCACCAATTTGGCTTGATTTGAGGTTCATATGGTTGAGCCTTTGGTAGGTCAATAATTTTATTTGCAATAAGTGTCCTTAATTTATTTTTCAATGGTTCACCCAAATTAGTGAATGTCCTTTTGGGTGTAGGTGCAAAGAAAGGTTTAGGTTTGTAAGCCCCTTGATTATTCCCAAAGTTGTTATTAGTGTTGTTGTTGTTAAAGGGTACCTTGGGTGCTTGATTCAAATTATTGGCTTGAACTGAATTTTGAGTGAGATTGAAAGGAGTGGCCTTTAAAGTGTTAGCCTCTACCACTCCATCATTAACCACTCCTTTATTTTTGTTATTCTTCATCCAAAATCGGTTGTTGTTAGGGGAATTGCAATTTTGATTAGTGTTGGAGGTATTGTTGTTGTTGTTATTGTTGTTATCCTTGTAAAGTTTAATTTCTGCTTTTTTTACCAATACCTCTTCCATTGTCACCCCATTCTCAATTAGGTCTTGGAATGACCTAGGACATTGTAGCCTTAATCGATATTTCATTTCATGATTCAATCTGTTCACAAAAATATCCATCTTCTCCTTTTCGAGTACACTTCGAGGGTCTCTAGCAAATACCGCTCTCCATTGTTGTAGGAAAAGTAGGAATCCCTCTCCTTCTCTTTGTTTGGTGTTACATAAATTAAGCATTGTAACCTCATGTTTGATGTTATAGGAATAATGAGTTACAAACTTAGAGGCAAATTCTTCAAAGGTTCAAATGCCAGAGGGTAACTTTGAAAACCATTCCATTGCCATAGCCCCCAAACTTCTAGGGAATAACCTCATAACGTAAGTTGTGTCATGCATGAACTCTAGGCTTAATGCACAAAATTCCCTTAGGTGATCTTGAGGATCAGTTGCTCCTTCATATTTTTCATATTTAGGAAAGATAGCATTTGTTGGAAATGGAACCATTATTAAAGACTTATCAAATAGAAATGGACACAAAGCTTTGATAGAAAAGGGTTTAGGAACCCCACTTTGTTTTATCGTGTCCAATTGCATTTGGAAAAGTTGGAATTGTTTGTTCATGATGTCAATGGGATTAGCCTCAGCTTATTCTTGTTTAAGTTGGTTGACATCATAATCATGTGGATGTTTGAGACCCGTTTGTGCTAGGTCTAAAAAGTATTTTTCCTTGTCTTTTCCAACACTTTTCCCATAAGCTTCATGAAGAAAGGACTTTGCATAGCTTCATTAACCTTCTCATCAGTTAACTCCTCATTATTAGGGTCAATGTTGACCCCATTGTTGTTATTGTTCAACCCTTGATTGTTAGGGTCATTGTTTGGTCCTCCATTGTTGTTTTTATTGGATCCTTGGTTGTTAGGATCAACATTTCCCCCTCCATTGTTGATCATATCCTTGTTTACATGGTTGATTTGATTGGGGTCTATATGGCCAAATGGAAAAGACATTGCTGGTTTTGTTTCCTTGATGGGTTCTTGTAAGGGTCTTAAAGAACTAAAAGGATCACCCAGAAAAGGACACTCTTGCCTTAGATAAGATCTATCTAATTTTAGGGTAGCCTTAATGTAATGAGATTGCATAAAAACTGACATTAACATAAATCAAATGAAGAGCCTAGGCTTTTATCTCACTTAAGTGATCATTCCGTGAATGATTTTGCAAAATGCCCAATAATGGTGGATTATGTTCCAGTTGAGTATACACAGAGGTAAAACATCCAAAAGGGTATCCAAAAATGGAATTTTCTTGTTTTCAAACCCTCAGTGTATATCCACTATTTTCCCTTCTTTGTTTCTGGGCAACTCTTTCCTGTGTGTAGGTGGCCTTTAATTATTGATACGCGGTCACTGGAATTCTTTTACGCGGTACTCTGCAGTTGGCAGGTGGCATTTTCTTGTTGATAGGAAATTTTAAACTATTAATATGCGGCACTTTCCAGTGGATTACGTGGCTTTTGAAAGATTATAAGTGGCATTTCAAAGTTGTACGTGGTCCAAGATTTTTTGTAAGTGGTTTTGAATTGTTGGTATGCGGTTCTTTGCTGATCAAAGGTGAAAT
The DNA here is from genome assembly GCA_018584345.1 of Thuja plicata. Taxonomy (NCBI): domain Eukaryota; kingdom Viridiplantae; phylum Streptophyta; class Pinopsida; order Cupressales; family Cupressaceae; genus Thuja; species Thuja plicata. Next base: position 3,692,337 of record MU224083.1, read on the forward strand.
TGTCAATTTTTTTTGTTATTTTTGAATTTAAAATTTTAAAAGTTTTGATCAAACTTGTCAAAAATGAATCTTGCGTGAAAATAGAGTACAAGCTCAAAAAACACATCAAAGTTGTACCATATCCCTAAAACAACACTAAAAGTGTATGTTCTTGGATGTTTTTACAGGTTTGCACAAGAATTTCTTCCAAACAATCTACCTTAGAGTCAATCAAATTTGGCTTTTAACAATGGCTCTACAAAGGTAGGAATGCTATTTTAACAAGGTTTTAATCACTTCTGTTCTAAATCTTGCCAAGATCCTTTACCCCCTTGTGGGCTTCCCACATGCATGAAAGTATGATTTTGTGCAATCCTGAAGGACTACTCGAGGAAGTGAGGATGGCTTACACTAGGTTTAGTCACTTTCTGATTAAGGTAAATTGCATTTATTTATAGTGGGTCAGATGATATTGTGGCAAAAGTGAATATCTCCCACTTTGGGTCATTCCCTCTCACTACCTTCATAAAGGAATTCTTGGGAGGTAGGCCCTCTAAAGCTTTATTCTATCTAGCATGTATATGGAAAGCGAAAATTGAACTTAGTCCAACAAGTTTGGGAATTTGATTCACTCAAAGAGTGAAGAGCATATCCCTATTGTCTTCCTTTGTTCCAAACACCTCAAGAAAAAATTGTTCATTTTCAACCTCTTGACAAGGAGGTTCTTAAAATTGAGATGTGTGGTTCAATTCCTTATCCTTTTCTTTGCACTAAATTGACTTTGCACGTTTGGCTTTCTGATTCACTTCGAAAAGTGAAGAGCATATGCCTAATGCTTGTTCAATTTAAATAATTAGAAGAATTTTCCTAATTATACTAGATTTAAATGAAATGCCTCAATTTAATCAATGCAAGCTTGATAAGATAAATACCTCATTTTTGAAGCTAGCAAAGGCTAGGTGCATTTTTTATTGATTTGTGCTTTATTTCAACTCACCTAGTGGCGATCGTTCCCACTTCGGCTCCTCCAACAAGTTAGTCAACACAATCAAAACAAAGTGAAGAGAAACTTGAAAAATAAATTAACCATTTCACTCCTAAGAGCTCTTTTAAATCAAATTTTTCAAATCAAAGCTTAGAGAACTTAAGATTGAAAACCAATCAAAGAGTAGGAAATTTTTCTTTATAAGCAAAAAACACTTTAATATAGTGATCATAAAGGTGTTCTTCTTCAAATAAGCTCTCTAAAAGATTACATGCATGCATTTTCTTATCATGTTTAGTCTTAATTCTTACCTCTTTGCTAGGCTTTGCTAGGCCTTGTGACTCGCTTCTCTAGTTTCTGCACTTTCAAATGATTTTTCATTTGCAGTAATGAAAAACACAGAGAGTTAAAACAGTGAGAAAATCATTAAAATTTTGATTTAAAGCATAAAGATCTACAAGGCATTTAATAGCTAATACGTGACATTTTACTATTACTATGTGTAAATGAAAACTTTGAAAGTGGCTTTTAAATATTAAAAGGTGGCTCGGGAAAATCCACAGGCGGCCAAATAAAAACCACATGCGGCATAGAAAGTGCAAAGTGCAGTAAGAAATTGCTAGTAAGCGGCTCTTTGAAGTTCACAAGCGGTCTTTAGTGTCTGACAGGCGGTGCTTTACAGATTTAGGTGACACACTTTATCTCATAGGTGGCCCACTTTATCTCACAGGCAGCCTAAGAAAGAAAGATAGAGAGAAAAGAAACTCTGTATGCAGCGCTTTACTATTCACAAGCAGCTATGAATACTTCGTAGGCGGCTCTTCTCCTGTTTCCTACAAAATAACACAAAAAACCATGCAAAACACACAAAATATTAAGATAAAAATGTTATAAATGAGGCCTAAGGCCCCACAATGGGCGCCATTTGTGTGTGTGAGATTACACCTTCATGAAATTAGGATTAGTAACAACAACTCTATTGAAAGAAAATGCTATTTAATCTAAGAATTGAAGTTAAACCCACGACATCTCATGCTTCTCTATCTAAGCTTTGTTAAGAGAGCTCTCAGCCTTAATCTCTCTCAAGGACAATCCTAGAATGAGAATAAAATGATAAGCATGCTCTAATCTAGCTCAAATGCTCAAAGATAAGTGAGCTTTCTATTCAAATGCTCATGATTCATGGTATGAAATCAACAAATGCTTCTAAAATGATACTCCAAATGCTATGCAAATGTTGAAATACTATCAAAAGCTCTCAAATGCTCTCCAAATGCCTATAATAAGGATTCTTTTCTCTTGAATTTCTTGGATCTCAAATACAAATAAAATGGCTTGTATTTATAGCAATTTCCCAAGGGTAGGGGGTAGAGTGAGTTGATCATGGTCAAACCTTGGTTGAGTAAAAAGCTTTGAGGTGTTTTCAAATGGAGGCAAAATTTGTTGTCCTCAAATAAATTAGGAATTATTTAATTCAATCATCTAATTAATTTAGCCATGTAAGGGTGAATGGGTTGGATTTGATTTTTTTGATTTAAACTATACAATTAATTGATTAAAATCAATTGCATAATTTGATTAATCCCTTTTAGGCTTGAATTTAATTATTTGATTTCATGATTATTTAATCCTTTGATTTAGTTTTATTTTTGTCCACTTTGCTTGATAAATGTCCATTTGATTTGATTTTGATCCATTTTAATTCATTTGATGAGATTTGAGGCAATTGGCCAAGACTTACAAATTTGAATGTTTAAGATACACTTGGTCAATTTTAGGTGTCTACAAATATCTTGGAGGGTTGAGGTATAACATCCAAGATGAAATGAGCATGTCCACACCAAAGACTCTTGAAGATTGCTAAAAGTTGGCAATGAAAGCAGAATACAAGCTTAAAATAAGGCAAGAGAGGCAAATCAGTTCAAGAGCGCAACAAAACAAGGGCAAGGGAGTAAATCCAAGCCAACGACAAAATGAGAAGGGTAAAGATAAATTATCAAATCAGAAAGGAGAAAAAAGAAGTGGTAGAGGAAAGAGCTTCCATGGAAATTGGTACAAGTGTGGTGAAGAAGGGTGCCCATTCTACAAGTGTCCTAAAAGAGAAGCCAAGAAGAATGATAGGAGGGTCCAATTGGTCCAAGGAGAAGATGAAAATAAACAACAAGAGGAAGAAGAATCACACCATGACTATACATATCCTCAAGAAGGTGAGTGTCTCTTGATGGGGAGGTCACCTATCCAACATATACCCAAGGTATCTATCTTTGGAACAAATTGTAAATGCTATGGAAGAATATGCAAGGTTATCATTGATTCTGGTTCATTTGACAATCTAATGTCCTATGAGATGGTAAATAAGTTAAACTTACCTAAATTTCCTATTGGTAGACCATATAGGGCCTCTTGGGTCAGTAATGATCATAATATTGTGATTAAGTAGAAATCATACATAGATTTTTCAATTTGGGGTTATGTTGGTAGGGTTCTATGTGATATAGTTCCCATGACATGTTGCCACATCATCTTAGGGAGCCCATGGAAGGCTTCAAAGTAGACCATCAAATATGGTTTGAAGAATGAGTAGGTAGTGCACAAGGAGAGAAGAAAATTCAATCTCAAACCTCTTCCAGGTCAAGTAGAAGAAATTGGTAGCATCATTGTCTTTGGTGCAAAAAACATATGTTGATTTGTAGATTCCAAAGTATGAGAAGATGGTGACTATAGAGCAGCAGCCTAACACCACTTTATTGATCTTGAAAGATGAGTTTTTGGACATTTATGAGGCATTGAATATGAAAAAAAAAACAAGGCATGAATATGGTGTCCTCATTGGAATAATGTGGTGTACTTTGGAGCAAGAAATGAAGAAAAATATAGAGGTGTCATTGAAAGACACAAGGAAGAGTCATTCTGATCCAAGGAGGCAATTGCAAGGATAGTTTGTAGACACACAAGATCATTGTTTGCAACAACATGATGACAGATTTGATCTTAGTTCCATTCCTTCTTTTCTTTCTCACTCTTTGTTTGTATGTGTGAAGGGTAAGAGGACAAAATTGGAGGTTGAACAAAGGACTCACAAGGTGAAGAAGACAGGACCACCTACAAGGAAGATGGGATGCATAAAGACATAATCCCTTAGTTCTTGGGATAATAAATTTTCCAAAGTGCTATGTATGATGGAGGAGCACTTATGAAGACAACTAGGTCCACCATGAAGCCAATCAAAGACAAACTAACAAAAGCATCCCTAAATGTGGATTGGGGTGTATTAGAGCCAATAATGGCAATTGACAATAAATATTATAATGAATTATGTTTAAGACCTGTTGGTCCAAGTAGAGGACTAGGACTTCAAAAATAGTGTAAATTGGGTCAATAGTGACCAAAGGGTCTAATTAGGATTTAGAAGTATCTAAGGGATTCAAATAGACCCTAGGAGTGGAATTAAATAAGTTAGAATGCTTTTATTTCAATAATTTGTAAGTTAAGAATTCAAATATTTGAATCTTAACAGTTACTTGAGTTTAGGAGGGAAATGGGTTTGTAGTGACTAAATGTGATTGTAATAAAAAAAAACTGATTGGAGTTGTTTGATATGGTTACTAGGAATCATATTTGATATACCCATGGTAAGGAAAAGGTACAATACAACATGAAACATATATTGTACGGATTGCACCATATTTTGAGCAATAAACAAGTATTTTTGCATATTTTGATTATTTTTAATGTCTTATTGAATCAGAAAGTTGTTAAGACCTTTCTTGATGTTCTAGGATCTTGGTTGAATACATTTCCTTCCATTTTAGTCCAAAGGAACTGATTGTTATGTAGAATCCAGTGATTTTACATTGTTTTAGAGGCACAAAATGAGAGTCATCCCCTTTTTGTAATCACTGTGACTTGGGGATGAATCACACATATGTATTATAGTTTTCTAACACTAAAAATGCAAGAATAACCTTCAAATGTTGCGAGAGATCTCTATTTGGTGATTGTTGTAGGGTTAAGGAACATGGAAATGCTTGGAATGCTATTGCAATAGCATATTGGGCCTCATGAGGGGTACTTTTTATGTTGGGAAGCACTTAGTTATGTTGAAATGATGGTGAATAAACCTTTGGTTGGTTGATATTCACTTGGAGAGGTCAGATTGGAGAAGCCCTAGTTTTGGAGGGTTTAGGAGCCTAATTTGGGGCTTTTGATGTTCCCAAGGGTCTGAAACTAATTCCTTTCATATTTAAGTGTTTTAGGACATAGTTAACAACTCTCCAAGAGATGGGGTCCTTTGGTTAAGTTTATGACATAGTCCCTTTGTAAATTTACCCATTTTTATGCTTTTTTTGGGTCCCAAAGTTGTAACAAAAGGGTATGGTCCAAAACAACCTACTTCTTGCTTTGTATATGTTGTAAAACTTGATAAAGGGTATCTGAAAACCTAATTTGTTTGCCATGTGTTTCAGAATTTTTTAGAGTTAAGGGTTTTTGAAGGTCGTTGATGTCCTAATACAATATAATTAGGCCTCCTAGATAATTCCAAGCACTTTGCGCATAATCCATAGAATTTGACTTTATAGCTAGTTGATTCCTTCTGAATTTGGTTGAAATAAGTTTCTTGTGGATTTAGAAACCTTGAGTCAAGGTGTTGGGTTTGTTATCTCTTTTTCTTGCAGTACAACCTTAAAATGATAGTATACTTATATACTTGATTGCAAACTCCTTTTTATGCAAGATAAAGGCTAATTGATGAGGTATTTGATAACACTGGGGATACCTATTATCACCTCCTTATTTTTTGAGCTCCACAAACTCAGGTAGGTATTACCTATGATAGATTACCGATTCTTCAGTCAATGTTTTTTGTGGACTGGTTCATTCACTAGTTTGTTACTTCTGACCTCACTGTAACAACTTATAAAATACCTTGGAGATTGCAATTATTAATTTGAAATAGAGTACTATAAGCTAGGCTATGGCCTTGATAACATAAACCAATGAGATAAGGATTTTCATCCTTCTTCCTTTTGATTCTAGGAGGGGCAACCTAGTGATCCTCTCTTCAAGGAATCAGTAAACTGAACTGTACCCTAAAAATACAATCACTCGAATGGAATTATCTATTTTTTAGTTTATATGATTAAGTAATTTGAAAATATTAGATTGTAAATCAATTACTTAGCAAACACAAAACCAGTGCCTAATCCTTGGGCTATGAGTCAATATCTTGTATAAATCCATAGTAAGGTGATCAATAAAACACTTGCAACAAAGATAGAATACCTTATAAACTATCCTCTCCCCACAACTTTATCATCCAATCCTCAAACTAATGCTATGTTCCCTGGGTTATTTGAAACAATTTAATCCTTCCTTGAAGGAAATTACAAGTAACTGCACAATCACCTTATGATCAGTATGCTTAAATGCCTTACAGATAAACACACAAGAACAATAATTGAAATGTAAAGAGACAATTCAGATGCAAAAAAGAGATTGCAAAATATTGTATTGATGTCTCAAAGCTTCAAATACATTTAGATAGACAAATAGTACAAAGGTTCAGACACAATTTTAGTCTACCTTGTAATTCTATTAAGATTTCCAATTCTCTCTCTTATACAAAAAGGTTACCATTACATATATATATATATATAGTCTCAAATAATCTTGGAATCCTTAAGAAAAGGATGCAACAAGATTCAGATGATTTGGAGACCTAACCCTAAAAACATAGAAAGAGACAAGACAAGAAAACTCCAAGCGGTGGGAGGACAAAACTGAAGGATGAAATTTGATTTGCACTTTGTCCTTTTGTGGATGTTGGCACCTTTGTCTGCGTGTATTCAGGATAGTATCTAATATTTGTAATAAGATTTAGTGACCACTAATACATGCTAACCTACACTAATCTCTTCAAGATTACTAACCTTCTTGTGCTCATAGATTAGGTGTCATGTGTCCTTCATTCTTCATCCATAACATCTAAGTCAACTATGATAGGTTTCTTCTTCTTGGGCTTTGTCATGACATCCCATCTAGTCACATCTTCCTCCTTGGGCCTCTCAAAATTTTGAATACTTTCTAATTGAGATTTCTGCCTTTCCCACCTAGCATTTGTTATGCTTTTAATATCTGCAATGAACTTATTGCAGTATGTTTCTACCTTTATTTCCTCATCCATAAGTTTGTTAAATCTCCCCATATCTAATTCCCCCTGATTAGATACATAAATATATTTGTTGGGAATCACATCATCAAACTCTAATCCCCATAACCCTAATGGTTTGATCTAATCATCTTCAGTTCTAATAGGGGGTATAAACATACTATAACTTACCCAAAACATCTTCAACTTTGCATCAATTTGATTGGATTTTCCTTTGAAGAAAGATAAAGTAGCCCCAATATTCTCTTTTTCTGTACCAATCATGGTTACTATTTCTGGAAGATCTAATCTTTATGGTTGTACTGATGCCAATCTCTCAAAAAGTGATGTTCTTCCAGACCAAGTTGCATAGTAGGGATTCAAAATTTTCAAAAGTTGGCCACCTCTGCTTTTAGGCCTAGAAACATGCCATAATCTTCATACACCACATCAATCTTATCTTTGATGGTGTTAATTAAATGCTACAAAATTGAAGCTAATGCTTCCAAAACCACATTGTTATGCTCTGTAACTCCTAGCTTTGTTTCAGCAGGTATCTCCCCTGTATCCTCTATTTCAATTTCTATATGATTTACCTCTTTAGGCTCAACAGGGGTAGGTTCTATTATTTCTAGAAATTTTATAGTCATCTCATCTATGAGCTTCGCTTGTTCTTTTATTTTCATTAATGATAGCTCCCTATCCTTTACAATATCACTAGTATCACTAGCAAGTTTGTGCAATTTTTCTGATAGTTGGGCTGTTTTGGCCTCATTGAGCTGAGAAAAGTGAGTCATCACTTGGGATATTTCCAAATCCCCTATATTCTCCAATGTCCATATGATCTTATTTCCCTCCATCCTTTCCTGAATATTCAGAATAGATGGCTTTTGATCTTTAGGAGCCAACCTCCACATTGCAAGTGCTTGAGATTTAGGGTTATACCCAAACCCTCTGATCATATCTCCAACCTGAGTCTCTTATGACAATTTGACATTAGGTTACCTTCTTATCTAATCTATTATGAATGTTGAGGACAAATCCTATCCTTCCACAAATAATATTCCACTAGCCTTGACTAGTTGTCTTTCCTATTGAGGTGTGATCTCCTTAGATTCAGGATCATAATCCTGCAATGTTTGTAAGGCTTCCTAGGTGACTGGATCACCACCTACTAATTGCAACTATTTTCCAATTTTTTTTTGCTTATTACATATGAGGAAATCATTGAATTCTCTTGTCTTTATGAAGTTGTCATCCTTGAGGAAATCCTCTTGATGCATCAACCTCTGATCAGTACATGACCTAAGAGGTAATTCTTCCTATTCTTCTGCATCCTTTTGTAGTTTCTTCCCTGCCCTGATATGTTTTCTCAATAAATCATCATAAGGCCTATCTCCAATTATCAGAGCTCCAACTCTATCTTTCTTCCTTTTCGTAGAAGGCTCCCCTGTTTCTATCCTTTGCTTATTTGGTGGGGGCTCATTTGTTACTTCCTTCTCTAGGACCTCTGTTAGATCAATGACATCTTCCCCCTCAACTGCACGCTCCAATGGAACTACTTGGTAATCTAGATAGGTAGTAGGTGAAGGAAAGCCTTGATAACTATAATCATCATATTCAGACTCTAAGTGGTCCCTATGGCCTTTCTTAGGAACCACTAGTTCTTCCTCTAATTGATTGCACAAAAGAGTATGGGATTTAATCATTTCATCTAATGTCAGGGTAGAAACCTCCAAAATTCATTCCTTTTCTCTTCACCCACCTCTCTAGGTCCATAAGTTCATTGAACTCAATTTCTCTTTTGTCCACCTCCTCATCTTCCAGGATGTTTCTTATCAAATCTTCCTCCATACACTCTTCATGTTCTTTTGTGTAGGGGATGGTTAATGGTGTGACCAATTTCTTTGCACTCATGATAAAACCCTCTGTATCAACATGTCTATGTAGGGCCACATTCATTATGTAATGGTTCATCCATGCATTCACTAGGTCCAAAGCTCCTTTTCCAATAGTGAAGTTGTAAATCCTGAATTGTCTGGGGGTAAATGTACCCTTTTTGTGTGATGCTAGGTGCTCCTTATCTGTCAAAATGAGCTACCTGATGAAATCCATTGTAGCTATCCTTGGTGGTACATAGTATGGTAGAATTTGTGGAGGGAGGGAGCATCCATAGACCCTCATTATTGTGAAATTATTTTCATAATAGAAATCCCCCCAATTATGGTCTCCTATCTATTTATCAAGATATTGGTAAGGCCTCAATAGTTGGATTACCTTAATAGGAAATCTAGGTTTGTCAACACCTATGCACTTACAAAGTGGATAAATTATCCAGTTTTCAAAAGCATAGAACTCTTGCTCTCTAGATGTATAATTCCATACTCTGAGCCAAAATTGAACAGGGTTGGGCTGATAGTGGTGAAACCTTTGTGGCTATAGAAACTAGTAATTCATAACTGGGAAATTGTAGTACAAGATCAGATGCATGAGGATTGAATAATGGATAAATCTTGGATGATCCTTATTGGTTTGTATGTCTACAAACCCTTGCTACATCTAGTCTATAATATACTAAATGTAATCATAATTTGAAGTGGTATGCAGGTTCTGCATATCCTATACCATCATCAAAATGTTTGAAGTGATCCTTTCTGCCCCACTATCCTTTCCAATCACTCTACATAGTGCATATGATATGTATTTGATATAGAAATTAAGGTCTTTGTAGAAATATGGGGTTGCTCCTGGCATGGGGGCTATATAGGTTTTCATTTTCTTAGGGACATGATGATCCTTGGTCAACTTAGCAGCAATGCTAGATTCTCTAGTGTGTCTATTCTCTAAGCTCTTCAGTTTTATTTCAGTAGCCATGGGGTAGTATACATTGAAGGCTTTCATGAAGGTATTCCAGTCCAAAGTGAGTAAGGTCTTTCCATCATCCCTTTGAATGGTTTTGGTCAGGGGATCATATCTACTGGCCAATTCTAATAATAAATTGACATCAACAAAGATGTCAGGAACTATCAACCTAGATAATCCATAGGTCCAAGGGTTTGATATAGCCATGGGTTCATCACAATTATTAAATAAATAATTGAATAGTGAATATTCTGATGAACCTGGTGTTTTTGCATCTCTAATGTAGGCCATATCATTAATTAAAACCTCAACAGTAACCTTTCAATTTTGGCTGGAGCCTGGAAGCAAAGTGAGAAATTCATTTGAGTAGTTCCTTTTACCCTTTGACTCATCATCAACATCTTCACTCCTCCCACTGGTGGACACCATACTATGTTCTTGACTCATCTTTTCTTTCTGCTCTGTTCTCAACCCTTATCACCAATTTTGAAATAAATCTACTAAAAAACCTCACCACCAACTATGAATTCTTCTGAAATATGTAGCTCTGAACTCTAAATACACTGCAAATTACAATCTCTACCAAATTATAAGTCAAGAAAACACCTCTCTGAATCTCTTACTACTGGAAATTTTAGTTTTCTCAGAAAGCACTAAAATTTCTATGAACTCTTTGCTCTGAGAAGTTGGAAGCTTGGTAAAAATGAAATGATAATGAACAAGTATACTTATAATTGAGAATTCAATGCAGATGTCTCTTCGAGCTAGTAAACTTGCATTCAGCCATTTCCTCCATTAGTTCCATGCACTATGACATTAATTTTTGGTTTTAGCCATGGCATTCAAACTATCAGGCAATCAATTTTTGATGAGTACATTTGTATATTGTTGGTACCCATATACACCCCAATTTTTAAACTTTTGGTGTGGGGTCTCGAACCTCTTTGAACTAAGTTCAAAGTAGTTCAAAGTGGTTCAATTTGTTGAATCAAGTTTAAATGGTCTACTTTGAGCCATCTCGGTGTGAAGTTCAGCAGGTTCAAATTTTGCAAAGTTCTAGTGATTTCACTTCAAATGCAGGTTCAGATGTCAAGTGACCCTGAGTCTCCATTCAAAATGAAAGTCCATGATATTCAAATTCTTCCAAGATCCAAATTGGTTTGGGCATTTGCATTCAATTTCATAGTGATTTATTCAGGGATAGATAAATCAAGTGCAGATTCATATTTAAAGTTGCAAAGTGGCCTAAATCATATAGAGTTGAGGCATTCAGCCAAAGGTATAAATTATAAAACTAAAATAAATTCAAAACATCTATTGCTTGTGCCATGTCAGGGACTCCATTCACAAGTCATATCTCCAATAATGCAATACAGAAATATTGTTGTGCATTAGATGTTGATTTCATCATGGTCAAATACCTTTTCCACGCAGTAAATAGATTGATTAGACAAAAAGAGTTCAGATGTTCAGGGGTAAATTCATAGGTTCAAAAGTTCACATAAGTTTAGAGCTCACTGGTTTAAAAGTGCAGACTCATTTCAGAGGACTAAATTCAGTAATTCAAAGTTTGAATACTCAGGAATTTAGATCTAAGAAGTTCAAATTCAAAAACACCAGCTTGTCAATTCAAAACCACAGGCTCATAGTAACCCAATCTTGGATTGGAGTTTCAATTTCAAAGCTTAGAGTGCCTTGCTATCTATATAATCTATAATCCATCTAAAGAAGGAGTAATGCTAAGAATTCTCGGTGATGAGAAATTTTTCATGATAGCGTTGAAGAATGCCTCCAAGGTTTTGACTCAGATTCTCATGGTACTGATCTTTTTATATAATTACTATAAAGAAGAGTCTCTCAGCAGCTGTGATATTGGTACATGGTCTTCATGGGCTCAAACATCTTGATTCATTGATATATCATAATAAAAACAAAATTTATTCTGAAGGTTGTGCGAAGTTTTGACAACACATCCGAAGGTCTATCGACATGAGTCAATTCACACTCCACATATCCATCGCCTCCCCCAAAGTAATGACACCTATAAACAAAATAATTTTTCATGGATCTACAATTTGAAAGGAAAGTAATGGGCTCCTACAAGTTTTATCTATAGAAATATGAACTGCGCATGTGATCATCGAGAATGCTGACAAACTGTTTGACAAAATGGCTTGAAAGTGAAGGCATGATCAAGGTTGATGTATCATATTGTGTAGCTTCCAAGGTTATGAAAACATGGATCAAGATGGTGGAGATAGATTTTCACGCTAGTGTGATGTTTGATTTCAACTAGAAGACGTTTGATGGGTCAAACCCGATGTTGACTACCCTTTTCATGATCATCGACACAACATTCTCTCACAATGGTCACCTAACATTTCTCTATGGAGATAATCAAATTGCTTGAAGGAATATGTCAAACTATGCCATGACATAGCATGAACTTGATAATTCTCTATTTCCAAACTGATTCAACCAATATTATAATGAAGCCCGACCACGTCATCAGGTCACAATGAAGTTTGAACAAGCCTTCATACGACTTAATGAATCTTCATTTGATCAAAACCATGTTCAGGTACCAGATCGGGTCACAAAGTCTATGAGAGATGACATCGACATAAACTTAAAGAAGAATTATATTGTCCAAGCTATTGTCGACCATATGTGGATTCATAAACATGGATGCATATAAACTCCATAAGTCTGACAAGTGAACCCAAGGGAGGAAATTTATAATGCTGGCACCTGATGGCAATCATGAAACAAGTCGAAGATCAGCAATTAAATGACATCTTCCAAGGCTCGATCCAAAGTTGAAAGGTGATGACCCCAAGCCATGGATCGGGGTCATGAAAATATTCATGTGGGAGATCAATAAATCAAAGCCTTTGCAATACTTTGTAATCAGATACATTGATAATGGAGAAAGAACCCAATGTATATGCAATAAGATTGTTTCTTTAGAAAGATAAGAAATTGGAGGTAATTTAGAAATCAAATTCCAAAAGCCGATGTTTATTGAACCAGTTCAAAGCCAGACAGAATTAGATTTTGTGTCTCTTCTTGTGATTGTTCTTCATCAAGAAGGTGTATGAGGTCTTCATTATTGGAGATTCTATTAGGTGTGCAAGTCAGAGGACATCGAGATGGGCCGCAGTGAATGACATGGCTCGCAAACTATTTTCATGGAACATCAATTCTATTATGGACAAGTTGGATACTTGAGCTCGAAAGATGCACAGAGAAGTAAGGTATATGGTGAATCTTCTAGAAATTATTTCAAAACAAAAGGTATCGTGAACATGAAGGAGTCATATCATAATCATGATTCACAAGCTTGTGGAAAATGTCAAGGTTAAATCTCCAGGTTTGGTGGGAGTCAAAAGATTTATATATTCAAGCAAGGGAATACCATTTGGGTCTGAAAGCAACATTGTATCATGTCAATAATTCCCAATGTATAACAGAGAAAAGGAACTGTGCTGCACAATTTTTGAGACTCCCTGCAGTCCCTATTTTAGTGTATCTGTTTTGAATGGTATAAGCATAGCGATGGACATGCCCGCAATGAGTTTGAACTGCTTGATAAATCATTTAAATGACATATGCCAAGCACTAAAACATAAAGGCAGTGGTGTTAAGGGAAAAGGATAGATTTCATACTCGGGAGCTCAATTTCAGGAACCAATTATGATAACTGAAAAATAGCATCGAGAGATAAGAAGAGAAAATATATGATAGGCAGAATTAAACTAAAAAGGTCTCCTTTTTCACCGTCGATGCCAGAATTTGCCACCTGTCCAAGGATATGTATGTGCATTTTGACACAACCGATAGGCCTCGGTCATAAGTTTAATGTTTTTAAAAGCATTAAAGTCCGATGAAATGGGGGAGGAGTAAAGTGAAAAGGAATTAGTTTTCATAACTGAAAAGGGGAAGTGTTCGAAAGGAGAATAAGTAAGGCTCGTGGAGACAGAGAAGAGGTTCCAGATTCCGCCTTACCTAAGAGACTTTGTGCCAGGGCAGGGATAGATTAGGATTTTTATTGTAATGCAGGGAAAGAGGGATTTTACTTTCAGATAATGATTAGTGTACAGAACATCATAATCTTTGTTATTTTGTTGTGTTCAAAGAAGGAGAATATTAGCATACTAAAACTTTGATTTTAGATGCTCATTTTTTGATTAATATTCATCTTTGAATGGTATTGGTTTCCTTTGAATGCGTATCTGTTATGTCTAATCAGCATGATCATCTGTGGACTTTGTGCTATAGTTTTTCGTGTATTTGGAAAGAACCATTCATCTTTCTCTCTTAGTTTCTTTCTATAATGCATTGTTTAGGAAAATGAAATTTGTATCATTTACTTTTTATCTCTCTTCAGTTAGTTAGTATCTTCGTATCTATCTCATGTTTACAGATAGATGTTTGTAAACCTTTATTGCTTTCAGGTTAAAAGCATTACCGATTATAGTTTAGTTAATTCATTATAAATCTTATACGGGGAGCTGTACCCAGATAATTTAGAGGGTGCTTATGCTCTTCAATAGCGAAGTGACCCAACTGTTGTGTTGCAATTTGTCTTTCAGCCTTGGGTGTTTAAGAGTCATTTTGTGCAGGTGTTTTGAGAAGACAAATCTGTTTACCAACATATATAAAACCTTATAAAATTCAAAAGAGATAAAAATTAAATCTTATTGGATGCATTTAACTCATATTACGGCTACTTTCCCATCTGTCAAAATCTCTTTACTCTGATTGGTCAGCAATTATCCATGATGGCACTGCTGAGAAGTCTGTATTTAACTTAGGTTAACATCTAGCGACCCAACGAATGAGTGATCTCATTGTCGCTTAATGTTTTTTCCAACTACAGTTTCTTCAAGAGACTTAGTGACTATCATAGGATTAAACCTCTGATCAATGGTTGGCATGATGTTGCTTGATATTTTTAACTTAACCCTTGATCTTACAGAGACATTGTGACAAAGCACTTTCTTAACTTTCCTTTACCTTGGGTTGCAACTGGAGACTCAGCGACTGTGAAATCTCTATGTCACTGGATCATTTTCTTAACTCATGTTTAATTAAGAGACAATGTGACTAAACATATTATTCTCTTAATCACGTGATTAGCTTGTCTTTTTAATTTGCATTTGGAGACAACACGACCACCGTTGATCTCACTTTTCTCAGCATCTGACAGTTATCACTAAGTCTCGTGATCTTTATTACAAACCCTAATTCTTCATGAGACTTAGAGATAAATGGATGCATGTCATACCTTTTCTTCTTGTCTCCTGATTGCTTGATCATGCTTGAATTTTCAAATTTGTATCATGATTGCGCGACTACCGTCAGATCTTACCTTCATCAGATGGTTTGCGCCTGATCTCTTAATTTTTTACTTAACTCATCATCCTTCACACGACTACGTGACAACATTGTTACTTAATCTAACATTTAACCCTTGGTCTATCCAGAGACTTAGCGACCATTGAATCTCCATCTCGCATGATAATTTCTAAACCATAGTTACAATCAGGAGACTTAGCGACTGCCGCTAGGTTGAATCTCTGATCAGCGGTTGTCGCTTAATCTCTAGTTCTTTTACTTAACTCACTTTTGATCACGAGACTTGGTGACAATACTAAAATTTTAACTCATGAACTTAACTCATAACCATGGTTTACATCAAGAGATAACACGACTGAGCAATCTCAAAGTCACCAAATGGAATAACTAACTCTACTTTTATTAGGAGATAACATGACTACTATCAGATCTTATCATAAAATCAATAGTCTACGCTAAGTCTCATAACTATTTCAGCATATTATGTATTATCAAGAGACTATGCGACTAAGGCTTTTCGCCAAGTCTCCAAATTATAAAGAATATTCATTTTTCCTATGAGACTTGGCGACTAAGAAATAAACACATGAAAATAAGCTCAGACTTAAGTCATAAAAAGGTAACACATAAATAGAAAAAATTTGGGAATTTTAGGGCTTTTCAGCAATTTCAAACAAAAATTATTCAAAGGGCTTAGGGTTTTCACATTTTCAACTAGGTTCTAAGCAAAAACAATACTTTTAGAGGTAAACAAGTAAATTGGCACATGATTTTTTGACTCTCTAAGCATAATAATGACAGGTATCTCAAAAAATTTGAGGGCAAACTTCAAAACAGGAATTACAACCAACAGGGTTGAAATATCCTTTTGATTTATTTGGGAAGAGTGTCTTTGAACCTTGTATTTCCCTTATATGTTCAATACCTCCACTTGTCAAGAAGCCCACTACCCTATCCTCTGCTCCAATGATGATTGTAGCCGCCATAGACATCTATGGATCAGACAGAGAGTTTCTTGCAGAAGGACACAAAAGACAAAATTGAGTTATGAAGAACAAGATTCAAGGCTACCGAGCAGAACAAAGTTATTAATCAATCACTATAGGTGATACATATTTCTTGTGAGCTTAAACGATCTGTATTGAGAAATTCAAGATTGCATAATATCAGGTCAACAAGTATTTTTTACTACTCTCTAACAATTATAGCAAATAGAAGAAATCCTTTAAGAAGGTGGACTTAACAATCTTATTGTAAATCTCTTAACCGAGTGCACACTTAACAGTGTTGTTAAAATCTCTTAACAGAGTAGACCTAACCAGTATAAAATGTTACTCCTAATAGGGTAAGATCATCAGAAGTGATCACACTTATAGCCTTAACCAACACCTTCCATTCTGCACATAGTGAAGCTTTGTGGGTTTCATCCCCACCACAGTTTTTACCTTCTAACAGGGGTTTTCTGCGTTACCAATTCTTGTGTTATGTGTACATGAATTTCATGAATTCTTCTATGAATGTTTACATGCAATTAAATTTATGTTTTGATATTACATGCATAAGGTAGAAAAGCAATATGGTCGATAATGAAAGAAAGCATTGCTAAGGTTAATTGATAAAAAGTTTTAAGGGTATTGATTTACCCCTCCCCTCTTAGTACATACCATTCCATTATTCTAACATATTATATGTATACATATGTTTATTTTTGTGATGACAGGTTTGCAGGTACCAGGCATCTTCTTCCTTGAACTAGCAACAGTGAGCATGCCATATCACAATATCTCAATGGTAAAAGAGGGGAGATAGTATCCATGCCTAAATCCTCACCCTAAACCTTCATTTGTTATATGAATGGACGAGTATCTGACTGACTACCCTTTCTGAATCCGTCAAGGTGACGTGGATTTGTGAGGCTTTCTGTGTGTGCTTGTTATTTTTGTTTTAGTTGATTTTTCTGTTTAGATGGTTCCAGTTAGTTTAATGTTGTTTTTTGACTATTTTGATAAATGGTTAATTATGGTGATTATTAATGTTAATAATTACACCTTTAATAAGGTTAAAACATTTATATATATATATTTTGTTCTTTGTTTGTTTTTCTTTTTGATTGGTAAAAGGCCGAAGCCCTATTTATTATATAAAATAAAAATTACAAAAATTCTCCATTCAAATGGGCACTGGTAGGAAAGAATGGAAAAGAAAACCTTCAGTCTAGCTCGGGACATAAGTCCTATACAAGTATACAAAATTACAATGGGCATTCCCGAGTTTCAAGTTTTAATTAACAACATACCCTTTTCATAATTGAATCCAAGTTTCTTTGATTTTTAGGATTACTTACAAGCGCTCCTATAATATTTGGTTAAAACATTAATATATTAATATATGGCTATTTAATAATTAAATATTAATTAAATATCTATATTTAATTAATTAATTTAATTGTTAAATTTTAATTTAATAATTAAGATTTAAAAAATATTAAAACCAAAAATTGAAATTAGTTGTGCAAATTAAATTAATAATAAAACTTTAAGTTGCATAATTGATTTATTTAATTAAAATATTTCATGCATTTATTATGCACTTTATTGATAAATTGAGACTTTAACATTATTTTATAAAGTTAAGTTGTGCAAGTTTAATAAAAGTTAAAATTGAAATTAAAGAATTTAAGTTAAAATTGAAATTAAAGTGTTTCTTTTAATTTTTAATTAAAATTTAAATTCCTAATTAGGGTTGCACTTTTGCAAACCTAATTTACTGGTTTTCTATATATCTGAATTGAAAGTCATTTGGAGGCATTCAATCAGGTTGAAGGATAATTCAGGAGATTAAATTATTTTTGTAAAGCTTGGAATTATTTTGGATTGCTTCTTTCTTCGTGATTGTTTTAGATATGTTCTTCATTGTTAAGGTAGGGTTTGAAACCGTGATAATTCCACTTCTTCAAATCTCTATCTTCTCTGCATCTGAATTACTAGATTAATCTCTTCTTTGAAAATTCCTTGTCTATTATTGTATGTTTGAATTGTTAAAAATATAAGAAATAGGTTATTGGATTAATTCTATTATTTTTCCCTCATGTGTAAATGTCAGATATGTATTATGGGCATAAGGGTTTAATTAGAATATTTTTGTTTTCAAATGGGCATTAGGGTTTCTAGATCTGTTCAAAATCTCTTCCTGTAATGGAAATTTATATGTGTTTACCAAATGGTTATTTGACCCTCAGATCTATAATGTATCCTTACCAGTAATTGAAATCCATGCCTTCACCAGATTCATAATCAGCCGTCAGATCCATATCTTCAGGAAAATAAAGAGACCGGTTTAAATTGCATGCTTTGATAATAATTTAATATTTTATAAATTTTTTTGCATATTTGCTTCCCATTAGATGTATTTGCATGAGTTTAGAAAATATACTTATACATATTCCCTTTTTTAAAAAATTAGTTGCATTTAAAAGAGAACTTCATTATTTTTATTAAAAAAGCAAAAAAACAAAAAACAATTAGAAAAATAGTTTAAAAAAAAATTAAAAGTTAAGCTCATGGTGGGGCCAGAACCCCCTACCACGCCATAGGTACAACCTTCGGTGGCTGCAAGTGTAGCATATAGTACCATCACAGGGCATGTGGGCCTTAAAGGTCGCGACCTACGATGTCTGTAGGGACCCCTGCAACAACACCTCAGGGCCCACGAAGTATAGGGAATGCAAGAGGGGAGGGGTTAGGGACTGCTGCCCCCATCGATTCCCTTTTTATTATAATTTTTTAAACTTTGTTTTAAAAAAATTAGTATAAAGTTTTATTTAATTAAAAAAATTATTTTTAGTTTATATTTTATAATTAAAATTTAATTATTATTAATATTAAATTTTAATGAAATTTAATTATTAATTAATATAAAATTTGTATATATTCAATATTAATAATAAGAAAATCATTATTAATATTTAGGGACATTAACAAGGTTATATATATTTCACTTAATTAATAAAAGGAATATGATGATGGTCATAGCCTTTTGTAATTATTCTAAGGATTTTGGGATATAAATTATACCAAGATAGTCAAGGAAGTTTTTGAGGTTCTACAACCTATACTCCCCTGATGAAGGATGACGTTTGGCCTTCCTTGGTGGTCGTGCTATGCTGCTAGGTCCTTGGGACGTGTGCTGGTCTCCATGCCTTGCTTTTGGGTTTTGTGTGGTTTTTTTTGTGGCTTTGTTGTTGCTTTTCTTTTTATTTAGGGTCTTTGTTCTCTAACCTGTGCCCTGTGTTGCCTCTTGTCTATCTGGTTTTTGTTTGTGTGATGAACTTTCCCCAATTTGGTTCGTTCGTGTGAATTTATGTGAATGGACAACAATCATGAATGTGTTACTCGGGGCCAAAAGGATAATGAAGTTATTATGTAAGAGGTTGAATTTATTAATAATTAGTGTGATGCTAATGCAAACCATCGTTTCATTAAAGAAAAAACCAATAAGGCAGAAATGACTCATGCTTGCAAGCAATCTTGTAGTGCAGTGCTAGCTGAGAGTTCTTTTCTGGTGCTCCCTCCATCTATAGGCTTCGAGGGAAGATTTTGTAGTAGTTCTAGAGATGGTAACAACAGAGGACTGGGAAGGCCCACAACCAATGGATGTGGACCCTATGGAAATAACCATGCCACCTTTGGAGACCTCAGAGGAGGAAGTGGTGGTAGGTCTCCTTCTTCGATTATGAAAACACTTTCTCTTTCCCCTAACAAAGATATGGTTAAAGCTCTTCAAGTCGAGCAAACTTGCTTAAAAAATGTTGCAATTTTTTTTGTCTGTTTGGATAAAGAATATTTGTCTTCCCGTAAGTTCTTAGATGATTGGATTGTTAACATTTGTGGGAAAAAATGGGCATCTATGTTAATTTTTGTAGAATGATTCAAAAAGGTTTGTTTTTTATCTTCTTTAAAGTTCATAATATGCAAGAAAGAGTGATTAATAAAAGATTTTGGAATGTTTCCTTGTCTTCCCCTGGTCATCTAAAGGAAGTTTTGATCAAGTCATTGATCATTCTAAACCCAACTGGGTCAAAATTAAAAACCTTCAAGCCAAATTTTGGCCATTTATTTCGTAGATCCTCAAACGCTTGGGGTTGGTGCTTCAGGTAGAAGAGTCTAGGGTTAGTCTTCCTAATATGAATGGTGGAGTTCTTATTGCCCTATCTCCTGAGGTTGATTTTCCTAAAGTTATTTCATTATCTTTTGATGGTGAGTGTTTTTCCTGGGAGTTGTCACTTCTTGGAAACCTGGGTGCTTGCTTTCACTATAGACTGAACGAACATACCAAAAAAGAATATCCTAATCTCCAATTCCCCCAGTCTTAAAATTTTAAGTTTTCTCCCAAGGTTAAGTCTTCATCTGAGGCCCCCCCCAAATACTACTTCCCTTGCTAATAAATCTTTGTCTAGTGCTACTTTTCCTTCCCATTCTCTCTCAGGTCCTAAATAACCCTTTGTTGCCATAGCTAATCCACTATTTAAAGAAGATATTGTTGGCCACCTCTTAGCTTTGGGCCCCATTGATACCTCGGATTCTTCCCTTGTTCCAATTTTGGATCAACTAGTTGATCCTCCTGAACTCTTAGTAGACTGTAGTCCCCCCAAGATGAACGCTCAACAAATTTTGCTAGCTACCATCAGTGATAAAGAAATTAAGGCCAAACAGGGTAACCAACTAGTTTCTTCAAAAATTGTACCCTTGGCTGAGATCCATAACTCTTTAGTGATCAAAGGTGGTGAACAATTCACAGAAGTTATTAACTCCAAAAATAAGAGAAAGACAGTGGATAGATCTTCTTTATCTATAAATAGAAACTATAAAAATTATGATGTGCCAGCTTGGTTTAATATATTGTATAAGAACCAAAAAGAAAGTAACAATCCCTGATTATGCACATACATAGTTGGAATGTTAGAGGGTTAGAGATGAATTATAGAAGACATGTGGTTAGGAGATGGTGCAATAACTTAATTGAGAAAGACTTCATTTTCTTGCAAGAGATCAAGGTGGTTGGGTTCCAAGCATTCATTATTTTTAAAATTTCTATGGGATAAGGCCACTAGTTTTCACTCAAATCATGAAAAAGGTAAATTTGGAACTTCCATCCTCAGTAGCCTTAATAGGGTTGACAAAATCATAGATCATGGAGTCTCACCATGTCAAAGGACCCTGTGGGTTACCATTAAGTTGCAAGATAAAAGTATGGGTATCTATAATATCTACGTAGCCAATGACTATAGAGAGCATGCTACTCTATGGCAATGGTGCACCTCAAGATTTCCTAAGGTTCACTATATTTTTGTTGGAGACTTCAATATGGTGGAATTCAACATGGATAAACAAGGTGGGTTAAAAAATAATTGGAAAGGTAATGAATTCTTCTTCTGGCAGAAATTTAAAAGGTGGTTTAATCTTGTTGATCCCCTTAAGAATAAGAAATATACTTACCCTGATATCTGGTATACATGGTGCAATAATCAAAGGGGGAACAATAGAGTATACTGCACACTTGATAGATTCTATGGTGTCAATTTGATTTTCTATTTCCTTCAAATGGAGGACTTTCCAAAATTTCTATCTCCCCTACATCTATTTCTGACCACTCTCCCATTTCATCTCACATTTTTATCCTCCTTGACCATCCATCTGATCCTGTTCTGATGAGACACAATAAATTTAAACTCAATGTCTCTCTCCTCCTGGATGAAGATAACAAGAATGTTATGGTGATGGCCTCCCACTTATATAAATTTTGAAACAGTGACCTAATGCTAAGAGAGAAATGGGATGGGTTGATTGATACTTGGAGGAAATTGTTTTAGGTCATTGATAAGAAAAAGGCTTCAAATAGAAGCAGAGAAGAAGCATTTTTACAGAATAAGATTAATGAAATTGAGAAAAATCTCAAATTAAATGCCAGTGATTATACTCTTGAGGCATAGCTAATGGGTATTAAACATATGTTGAGGAAACATCAAAACTATAATATTGAAGGTCTGAGACTCAGGGCTCGGATGAACTTGTTGCATGGAGGAGACAAGGGTTCCAAATAATTTTTTGACATTATTAAGGCTAAGAATAGAAGATATGTGACTGAAGAGATCCTCATACATTCAGATATTACCAAAGATCCCACTACAAACAAAGAAGCCTTCTGTAAATTTTATAAACTTTTTTTCTCCTCAGAACATGGTGTTGAGAACCAAGCGGCCCTTGAGAAATGTACCAACCTGATTCCTTGCGAAATTTCCCCTAATGATGCAGCTCTTCTAGATAAGGATATCTCCCTAGTTGAGATCATTGCCTCCATTAACCCCATGGCTAATGGAAAGTCTCTAGGTCTTGATGGTATTCCTATTGAATTATACAAATAAAATTTAGAATGGATTGAAAAGGAATTACTTGATCTTTATAATAATGCATTCGACAGAGGTTCTCTTGGGAGTAACATTAATAAATGGTTCATTAAACTTATCCCTAAATCTAGACACAACTCAGGTGAAGAACTGGAGACCAATCACTCTATTGAATACATCATACAAAATCATTGCCAAAGTTTTGGCTCGAATAATTGCTTCCTTAATGAAGAACTTCATCTCTATGACTCAGACTTTCTTTATTCAAGGTGTTATATTATGGAAAATATAGTCACCAAATGGGAAGCTATGCATTAAGCCAAAAATAGTGGACAAAGTTCTGTTATGAATTTTCTTGACTTTGAAAAAGCCTATTATAGTGTGGAAGTGAAGTTTGTGATCACCATCCTGAGATATTTTGGCTTCCCTGAGAAATTTCGTAAATGGATCAACATTTTGTTTGCTGATTCTTCCACTTTCATTGATGTTAATGGTGATCTTTCTAAAGATATTCCCCTCTAGAGGTCCATTAGACAAGGTAGTCCCATTTCTCCCTCCCTCTTTTTCATTATTGTTGATGCCCTATTTTACATCCTTAGATCTCCTTTCCTTGGCCCTCCTATTAAAGGTATCTCTCTCCCCAATAATGATAGCTTGATTAATGCCCAATTCGCTGATGATACCTCTTTTTTCTTGGAGGTTTCTGAAATAAAATTATCCAATTCTCTTGATAGACTTAACCTATTTTTCCTTGCCTCTGGTGCGAAAGTTTTCCCTCATAAATCCAATGTCGTTGGTTGGTCTGAGACTACTAATTGCATGATCTCAAGTGGGTGGCAGTGGGTTGGTCCTAATATGATTGTTCAATACCTTGGTATTCTATTTTTTATTGATCCATGTACCTGTGATATGTGGAAATGGATATATGATAAAATGAATAAAAAATATTTGAAATGGAAAAATCACTCCCTTTCACCAACAGGTCGGGTCCAGGTTGTTTAGAAAGTGTTATCTTCTCACCACATCTACTTTGCTTCTACTTGGTTGTTTGCTAACTATGAGGTTAATTTACTAGAATTGTTTTAAAGGAATTCATGTGGTCTGATGCACTTGGGAAAGGTAAAAGACATTTTGTAAAGTAGGACTAGTGTTGCAAATTTAAAATGCAAGGTGGCCTTGGTATTAAGGATATTAAAGCTCGGGGTGTTGCCTTGGAAACCAAATGGATATACAAGGCCCTTTGGGGAAATGAGCCTTGGAAGGTTTTTATCATAAATAAAATTAAAAGATCTTTCATTAAGGTAAAAAATGGAAAGATATTCTAGTATGTGATATAATCATGGGTGACTTTAAATTGAAACCTTTTGGACGCAGTGTCTTTTTTTCTTTTTGGAAAGCATGGTCTCAGGTTAGGGGATATATTTCTAATAGAAGTGCTTTTGGGGTGGGGGGGCTTCTACATTGTTGTTGATAGATCTATTTTTGGGGGGATTAAGCCTTAATGATAAACCCTTTCTCTTACACAGTATTGTTTTGGTAAAATATGGAAGAGAAAAGGGATTAAGGATATCATGGATATATTGGTTGATGGATAGTTGGAATGATGGGAGGAGCTCGATAGTAGGTTTGGGATCCCCCCTCTCACAAAAAGACGTACACCTTGATATGAAAAGCTCTTCATGCAACCTCACTTGGGAATATTCTAGACACTAACTACTTCTTAGCACATACTAAATGGTGTGATGGTACTAGCTTGAAGGGTACCTCCACAAAGCAATTGTATGGTTTTCTTTAACAAGACTCTTCTATCTTCACACGAGTGACCCGGTGTTGGGGATTTGATTGTCATTTCTATGACTGGCATTGCTTTTTTGAATTTTTTTGGAATACACCCATTGAACCAAAGAAAGTATGTTTTAGATGGTTATTTCTTCTTAAAAAACTTGTTGTTGGGTCAATCCTATCTTCTGTTGGTCTGGAACCTATTATTTGTAATTTGTGCAATGTGGTCGAGAGTGTTGAACATTTATTTTTTGATTATGAATACACTCGTAAGGTTTGGGAAATTTTTCTTGGTTCCCATTTTCTATGGAATTGTAAACCTGGCCTGTCTTGGAGTGAAATCTTGTCTGATTATATTGATGTCCTTGAATTTTCTCTTAAAAAATTTTGGTCTGTCCTTACATGTGAAATCCTGGGGGTTATTTGGAAGGATAGAAACAGAGAGGTTTTCCAAGGTGAAAGAAGGCAACCTACTGAGTTTAATCTTAACCTCATACACTTTTTATAATGTCACAAGTCTCTATATTGCCACAAATTCTTAATATAAAATTCATGATGCTCGTTCGTGAGGGATCACTTCAAATTTTTAAAGATGAAGTTAAAACAATACAATACATTAAAGACTACCAGTCCTTTTTAAACCTGTCGGAGGTGGAGGAGCTCAACAAATTTCTCAGTGATTTTAAACTTGGAAACTCTACCCGTACCAATAATAATGACAATATGGAAAGAGGAGATTTCCCTTGGGACTCTATAGTGAATATTGGTATTGATTTCACCAACAAGATTCCAGATGCTGAGAGAAATGATGGAGGGAGCTGATTGAGACTATAGTCTCTAATATTTTGACATGTTTTGGTCTTATTACTCTTATTTGTAACTACCTGTATTGTCATTTAAGCAAATCAACTCTTACGTGAAAATCTATAAAGCAATGCAATCACTGATATATAGGCATGTAGCTAGCACTTAGATCTCCCCCCATTTTGTAATTGTATATTTAACTGGGGGTTTTTGTAGTTTTTTATCCTATGATACTCTCCATTTTGCCAATCATGGTTGTTATCTCTTATGTATCTAAATTTTTATAAACTACTTTAATAGAATAAAAGGAATATGAATCGTATGTAAGGAATTTAATCTGATAAGTGAAAAATTTGAGACTTTATTAATATTAAATGATTATATTTTTGGAAAAGAATATTTATTAAGAATTATATATGTTTTATTAAACCAATTGTTTAGGAGTTTTGAATCATTTGCATTTTTTGGGTAATCATATTGTTTGTTGGGAGTTTAAGTTGACCTTAGGAAATGGCTACCAAAGGCTTGGGAGTTGGTTTTCTATGTGATAATTTGTGTTTTGAGTGCATGCAATGTGATGTTCTTATGGCCTCGATCATTTTACCCAACCTTTTTAGTTTAATCTCATGTTTTTGTGGACACCTTGGGAGTGTATTTATGATCTTATGGTATTGTGAACCAGTATGTGCTCCTGGTTGTGTTGTAGAACTGATTTTAAGGGTATGTTTGTTAGAATATTCCCAAAGGATAACTGAGAGGGGGGGGGTGAATCAGTTATCAGTAACTTCAGTTCTTTTTACATCTTTAACTTTATAATACAACAAAGTAAATGCTTAATCAAATAACACAGTGCTCAACACACAATTTGATTACAGGGAAAACAAATGGTAAAAACCCCGGTGGGAATTAGCACCCACAATAAACTATACTTGTTTGTAGTAATCCATGTTAGAAGATATTGTTGGAAAGTGACATTGCAAGAAATTGTTATTTTGTCATTGATGTCAAACCTTAATTGGTGAGACTATTGTTAATCATTGGAACTTTACTCATCGGGAAACCTTTTGTTATTGCTCATCGGGTAACCTTGTGACTTTGCTCGTCGGGCACTTTGTGGGTTTGCTTCATCGGGCAACACAGCTCTTATGATCATCGGGTATCACTATGACTCTTTATCTTTGTTCTGTCTGTCGGTGTGCACTTTGTCAGTGTTATTTTTCACTTAGTGAATACATGACTTTTATGTATTGTTGAAAGCGTAACCTTGGCTCCTTTGGTTCTCTGAAGTCTTTGGCATTATTTACATGACCATACAGATGATATCAAGTTGACATCAATGAAAATACAATACATTAATTGATTTAATTCCTTGCATTATCTTTCAACTTAACATTATCAAACATTCAATCAGTTACATGTCATCAATCTCTCCCTTTGGCATTGATGGCAACATACTATATTATCACACTATATATACTATTTCTAATATAATATGAAATACAACAGTTGAGATTCATCAAACTATGAATCTTTTTGTTATGTTAACTGATGAATGTCTAACCATTGGTAAGCTCTATTTTAGCTTAGGTTTGATTCTTGCGGCTCTCTTTCTTCTGATGTGTTGTGTTATCTCCTTGTGTCAATTTCTCTCCCTTGATTGTTCTTCTTTTTTGATATTTTTTCTCTTATCAGCAACTCTCCCTTTGTATAATATTTCCATACAATTTCTCTCCCTAAGGATATAATCTCTCCGTGTTGGAGTAATGTGATAATGGATAATCTAATTCCTTTTACAAAAGGATGTGATAATATAGATAATCTCTCTCCCTTTGAAAACAATACCAAACAAATATCTCACAAATATCTGACATTAATGTCAAACAATCATTTTTCTCCATCCATAATATATTCTTTGAATTTCCCTTATCCATCAGCAATACAACAATATTCTCTGGTGCTCAGTGCTGATATATACCTGTCTGTATATAAATATAGCCTTGAAGTTAATTTTTTTGCTTGCATCAACATTAATGATATTGTGATAATATGTAGGCTGATACAGCCTTCTAGTCATTTTACTGACTGGTAGACCAAGGTTTGACCCCTAGTCTTTTTCTCAAGTACTCAAATGTATCCTTGGGTAGTGGCTTAGTGAAGATATCAGCTAATTATTCTTTGGATTGCACATACTCAAGTATCACCTCTATTTCTTGAACTTGTTCTCTCAAATAATGATACTTGATGGCAATGTGTTTAGTCTTAGCATGCATGACTAGATTATTTGAAATGTTTATTGCACTAGTGTTATCACAATAGATAATTACTGGTTATAGGATATTTATATGCATACCTTCCAGTAACTAGTTGATCCATGCGATATTTGAGCAATTTGCAGCAACAACAACATACTATGCTTCTGCAGTAGACTGAGAGATGCATCCTTACTTTTTTATAATCCATGTGACAATTTTGTCACCCATAAAGAATGCTCCTCCATTTGTGCTCTTTCGATCATCAATATTTCTAGCCCAATCAGCGTTGATAAATACCTTAAGTTCAAATTTTCCTTCCCTTCTATACCATAAGCCATATTCCTCAGTATTCTTTAGATATCTTAAAATTCTTTTCACAGCAGTCAAATGTGATTCCCTGGGGTTTGTGAGACCTATATTAGACTGTTATAGTGCTACTATTTTGTTTTCATGCTTTCAGTAGTTTATGCTTTGACATACCTTGACTATCAGAGACTTTTTATACATTTGAGGATCGGTGCAATCTTGTGTTATATATTTAGCACCTAATTTTGTAATCAGGGTACTTTTGAGATACTTTATGTTTTAATTCAGTTTTAGCTTATGTTGATGTCTTATATGGGTTTAAATGTATGAATGTTATTGATGAATTTGGTTTAGGAAACTGATGCTAGGTTATTTCAGTTCTAATGCAATTATGGTTTATATGTATGTATATCATTGATGTCATGTTATGTTTCATATCATGTCATTTTGGACCTACTGATGTGTGCATTGAGTGTGCAGAAAAATTTGACCATGGATCTAAATCGGAGACCCAGTACTAGAACCTATGTAAATACCTGTGCTTTCCAAGGTCTTGTCTATATAAAGAGACATGGACCTCATTTTTATATGTTTATTTCATAAATGTGGTTTGCATGTGTGTTATTAAATTAGTAAATGTTTATGTGAATAATTCATGTCAGTTGTTTTAATTTAATGTGCCAAGTTTGGCAATTGTGGTAATTTATTTATTGACATGGCTAGTTAAAGGGAAACCAAGGTTAGTCAAGGGTTAACTAAGGTCATCTAAGAGTAGTAACCAAGCTTACCCCAGAGTTAGAAGTTTCTAGAATTTCTTTGACTTAGAAATCTGTAGGTTAATTTCATGGTGAGTTTTAGAGGGTCTTTTGGGCTCCTAGGGGGTAACCGGGGTCAGTTTTAGTCACCCAACTTGGTACCCTATGGGTTATGGGTCAATTTATGTCATTAATGAGCCTCTGAACTCATTTATTGCTCCCTTTAAGTGTCACTTTCAGTCTTGAACGAATTTGGAAGAGGAGTATGACTTTGGTTAACCTCACTCTCTCTTCTACCCAAGTTTCTTTTGACTTCACCCTTGGAGAGTTAGGAAGTGGTTTAGTTTGGGGTTGGTTAGAGTTACCTCACCTTTGGGTTAAGCCTTGCACTTGTTGGAGGTTTTCCTATTTAAGAAAGGTTTTAGGATGAGTTGAGTGTTCACCCACTCTCTACCCTTAGAGACAGAATTTAGTTTGAAGGAACCTTTGGAGAAGAAGCTTAGGAAGGATAGCTCAACACCATTCTTCTTCACACCTTAGCTTGGATTAACATTGAATTTCTTTAAAAGTTATTGTTTGTGTTTATGTGTGTTTTTGAGCTCAAGGACTCCATTAATGGAGTCTTATGTATTTTGAAGCTTTTATTTTCTGTTGGAAATTTTTTATGTTTGTTTTCTCAATGTCTTTACTTTATGATTGATTTCGAATGGGTCTTCAAGGTACACTCACCCTTGGGAGGGCAGAGTAGCCTTGGAGGGGTAGATGAAAATGATTCATGTTAGTGTAGAGTCTCCCATGTGAGAAGGGAAAAACTTGGGGTAACATGATACCCATGAAGCCAAGAAGGGCCTGAGGGCATCTAGGTGGTATAAGAAGGTTATTCAGGACAGCATCTTGTAAAGATGGTCCTTTTCAAGTCCATGTGAGGCTTGTGTATTCTATGTTTATTCTTGGCTTTCTCCTTCAATGAGGTCTACCACTACCCCTGTTTCAGGATGGTCTTTTGGAGACCTATCCTTTTGTTCAACCTTGTATGGGAAGTTTTTTGGTTATGTGATTTCTATGTTTATGCATGATTGATAGTTGAGTCTTGCATGCATGTTTGTATCTCATTCCATGTTTGGATCCCCAAGCTCGGGGGTGGCCTTGTAAAGGCCTAGGTTGGGAGGTGAGCCTCCATGGTCAACCTCATCTTATTTCAGGTACCTGATGGTTATTGAAGATGCATGATACCCTTATGTGAAAGATGGGTATGACTGGAAAATCATCATTTGTAACCTATGTTACATATAAGGCTTTCATTTTTGGCAAGAGTGTATTAAGACTCTCCATGAAAGTTTACCATTGTAACCTTTTTTTTTGTAGAACTTCATTTGTGTCAAAGTTGAATTAGTCCTTAAGGAATATGTATCCTATTTTTTTATTTTATTTTTTTATATTTGTAATCTTCATCCCTTATTGAAGATAAAAATCCTATGAAATTGTAATCATTCCTTGTTTAATAAGTTAAAGGGATTTTGAGAATTTATATCATGTATGGTTACTGAATCCTTTG
>MU224083.1:3733866-3752930 GCA_018584345.1 Thuja plicata
ATGTTTATTATTAAATAATTGATTTATTAATGAGATTTGATTTTTGTTGTGTAAATATTAGATGTGTTAGTTTCTTTTATTTTTAGACTATTAGATTTAGAATAGAGAATATTATATTTAATAATTTCATGAGGGGGTTTAAAACGTTAAATATTCAATTAAATTATTCTCTTTAAGTAAATTAGCGTTAAACTTTGTTAAACATCCCCCTTTGACCATTCTTGTGCACGGTTGACTTTAAGTCAACCATGGTCAAACCTTGTCCGTATGTTTCAAAATTTTAAACCAGATGATCCTTGTAGCCTTTGGACACTAGGGTTTCAGTTTTGCATCTTTCGGTGACAGTTGACTTTTTAGTCAACATGGGTTGACTTTTTGGTCAACTATCTCGAATTGTGTGCCTTGGACCTCTTTAGAACTTAGTGGGCCCTAGTGACCCTCCTTCATGTATTTCAAAGTATAGTTGACTTTTGGTCAACCCTAGTTGACTTTTAGTCAACTATCTTGATTTGCGTGTATGAGTCTCCCTTAGGGTTTAACAAACCCTAGTGCTTACCTTTCACACTTTCAGAGTATAGATGACTTTTGGTCAACTACCTCGGTTCACATGTAGATCAAGCTTGTAGTTTAAGGAACCCTTCTAGTTCCTTTTATCCCCTTGCACCATTTTGTGTGCATGTTACCCTTGTGGTAGTATTGTTACCCTTTTTAGTGCATTATTAAAAAAATTTGATTGTGTGTTTTTGCCCAACTTTTGGGCATGACAAGGTTACCAGAAATTCTAGCAACAATTTGTACTGCATGTGCAATAGCTGGTCTAGTGTGTACAACATACATGAGTTTTTCAATCATTGATCTGTACAAAGTCTTATTTACCTCTGATGTCTTGTCCTCCTTTTTCAACTTACATCCAGTATCCATCGGTGTTCCAACTGGTTTGGAATCTTCCATCTTGAATATTTTCAGGACCTCTTTAATGTATTTGGACTATGTAATGAAAATACCTTCACATTGTTGCATGATCTGTAGACTAAGAAAGAACTTGATCTCTCCAAACATAGACATCTCAAACTCTTTTCTCATCTCATTAGAAAATGATTTGCATAGCATATCATTGCCTCCAAATATGATGTCATTAACAAATATTTTAGCAATCAAAGTGTTACCATCAGTATCTTCCTTCAAATAAAGATTACTATTTTCATTAGTCCTTACAAATCCAATACTTATAAGATAGGAGTGAATTCGTTCATACCAGGTTCTAGGAGCTTGTTTCAATCCATACAAGGATTTATGAAGTCTACATACCATGTTTCTCTTGTCTGGATCTACAAACCCTTTTGGTTTCTCAATGTATACCTCTTCTTAAAGTATTCCATTTAAGAATGCTGATTTGACATTCATCTGGTATACCTTGAATCCTTTGAATGCAGCATAAGCAAGTAGTATTCTTACACCTTCTAGCCTAGCAATGGGTGCAAAGGTCTCTCCATAGTCAATACCTTCCTCTTGTGCACACCCCTTGCATACTAGTCTTGCTTTGTTTCTTATGATTTCTCCATTCTCATTCAACTTATTTCTGAATATCCATTTTGTACCGATGACATTCTTGTCATCTAGTCTTGGCACAAGTGACCATGTTTTATTTTTCTCAATCTTCTCAATCTCATCATTCATAGCACTTATCCATTCTTCATTATCAAGTGCAGGATTGACAAATTTTGGCTCAAACTCACAAATTAAACAACTTAAGTTTAGAGATTTACTTCTTGTTCTTGTACCATCTTTCTTATATCCTATGATCTGGATCTCTGGATGGTTCATTCTTACATATCTGGAAAGAACTGGTTTAGTTCTTTGTCTATCATATTGATCATCATTTTGTCCTTTATTCTATTCTTCATCACCTTACACATTATTTTGATCATTATCCTAACCATTGGTATTTGCAGCCTGACCATCGGTTACAGCATTTTGTTTCTCTAGAATTAAGCGATGTTGCTCAGATAGAGTGTTGGGTTCTTCACAGTATATAAACTTGTTATAGTCATCTGGTTCTTTTGTGCTTTCCAACTCATTTTTTCTGCAAATTCATCTATCTTTACATTTGCACTTTCAACAATTTTGTTATAGGCCTTAATAAGACATTTATAATCCTTGCTCTTGGTGGAATACCCTAGAAAGATACCCTAGGAAGAGTTTATGACATAACATTGACTACCAAAGATTTTGATGTAACTTACATTGGGTGTTTTACAATACCATAGCTCATAGGGTGTCTTCTTTATGTCCTTCAATTGCACTTTGTTTAATGTGTAGACTCCAGTACTAATAGATTCCCTCTAGAAGATTTGGGTGATGCCTTTCTCTATCATTAGTGTTCTAGCACAATCAACTATATATCTGTTCCTTCTCTCAGTAATCTCATTTTTCTATGGTGTTCTTGGTGCAGAAACCTGTCTTTTTATACCATGCTCATTACAGAAGTTAGTGAATTCATAAGATATAAACTCTCCTCCTCTATCTGATCTCAAGCATTTCAAATCCTTACCACTTTGTTTTTCTACCATAGCCTTATACCATTTAAACATCTTGAATGCTTCATATTTATTTTTTAGAAACATAACTGTCATCATTCTAGAGTAATCATCAACAAAGAGAATAAAATATCTATCTCCATAATAACTCTTTGTCCTCATTGGTGCACATAGATCAGTATGGACTAATTCTAGAATATCATCAGATGTATTGGTTTTACTTTTGAAACTAGACTTTGTCATCTTACCTTTTTGACAATTGTTGCACATGATGTTGTCTAGTTTTGACATCGTCGGTAAGCCTCTTACATTTCTCCTTCTGCTTATTTTCATCATGTTGTCAAAATTAACATGACACAATATTTTATGCCACAACCATATGTCTTCGTTTCTTGTCATTAAGCAAGTGGTGTTAGTATCATTCAGATATTGTATGTTCACCAGTACCAATCAATCTTCTTGATTCATTGAAGATCTTTTCAACAGATTATAATTCAATCCTTTTACCCAATAAGCATTTTCACATTTAATCAGGTTATTCAACAATATATAGTTCCTTTACCTTCAAATGGACAAGGTGTATCATTAACCATTCTTACTGTACCACCATTATAATACTCAAAAGTGTTAACTTTTCTTTGTCACTAGTCATGTGGTGAGTGCAGCCGCTATCTATAATCCAGATGTCATTCTTGCTAACCTTAGATATGAGTGCAAATTCTACATACCTTTCATCTTCATCTAAATCATCTTTCATATCCACAAACACCATCTCAATGTCTTCATCAGGTTTGCTGTCAGTATCTTGATCTTTGCAAGCAGCTAGGTAGCTGGCTTTCTTGCCTTTGTCATTGTAGTATTGCATTTTTCTTCTTTCTGATTGTCAGTAACTTCTATAATATTTGTTATCACCTTTGTCATATTTCTTCTCAAAAGACCTGTCATTAACTCTGTCATCTTTTCTTCTATTAGGACATCTTGCGGCAAAGTGTCCAATCTCTTTACAATTAAAGCATATAAGTGGTAACTTGCCTTTGTATTTACCTTTGCCTCCCTGCATTCTTCTAGCCATAAGTGCTTCTATTTCATCTAGATCTTCTTCTTCACTTTTTCTTTCACTATCTCTTCTAGATGTGTGTCTATGACTTGATTTGTTTATTCTCATAGAAGATTTAAATGCATACTCTAAGTTTGGTAAGACACTATTATCAAAGTTATTCATCTGAAATGAAATCAGTCTACCAATTAAACTATCAAGAGTAACTATATTGTTTGCTACTTCTCTCATTTCTTGAATGGTAGAAACTCTAATAGCATATCTGGAAGTAAGGTTCTTAATATTTTACTTACCACTGTCTCCTCTTCAAGTGTACCACCAACTCCTCATATAGCATTGACTACTTTTATTCTCATGTTGTACTGTGTGATGTTTTCTCCTTCTTTCATTCTAAGATCATCAAAATTTCTTCTAAGGCTTTCTGCCTTGGCTCTCAGAACATTCGTATCACCTCCATATACAAGCTTCAATTTGCCCCACATCTTCTTTGCAGTTTTGCAATCATTGACATCTTCAAATTCAACATCAAAGAGTGAGGAAGAAAGCTCCATGACCATGTAGTTGTGCTCATGCTTCCCTCTCAATTGACCTACTACCAATACTCATGTGGGAAAAACATATTTAGTATCTAGGAATTGAGTAACATCATTACGAATACCTGATAAGTGGAGTCTTACCCTAATTTTCCATGAAGCAAAGTTGTCTTTGTTTAATTTGGGCACATCTTGTCTATTCATCTTGTGATCTTGACTTAGGTTTTGAAACCTTCCTTTCTAAGCACACAAGCTCTGATACCAATTTTTAGTAATAACTGAGAGGGGGGGTGAATCAATGGCCTCAAAAATTTATCCTTCAAACTTTAACCACCAATAAATAAACCTCAGATTATTATGTCCCTACAAGATGCATCCCATGAAATACTAATAATGATTTAACTATCTGTAGGTTTGCTCTGTCAATCCTTATTCTTTCTTGATTACCGATAAGTAGTATAACTATTTACCAAAATTTAGTAAATAAGTAGAGTATACCGACCAATCCAGAGTTAGCTATGTAAGATACAAGAGAGTAAAGAAATGAATCATACACACATAACACATGAATTTTAACGTGGAAACCTGTTAAGGGAAAACCACTGAGACCGGTACCCCAAATTTTCACTCTTCTAAAGTGAGCCCTGTTAGGAGCCAACCCTATTAAAGGTTACAAACACACTTTTAAGTGTGACCTTGTTAGAGGATTTTATACATAGAGGTTGTCACTTAGTATCGGGCATCTATTGCTACCATCCTTGAATCAGCCTCCTTCTTAGACTGTCAATAGGTATCAGGCAATTCCAATGCTACTTTCATGAATCAACCTTTTTGTCACTCCTTGAGATGTACCTCAATATATAAAAGACTGTTAAGTCCTGCTTGGTTAAGAGACCTAATGCTTCAATGGTTAAACTAAAACACTATGACATGTTCATATTGCAATTTTGAATTGCAGATTTTCATATCTATTTAAGTACATTACCTCTCTGATCAATGTATCAATTCAATCCTTGTACTCCATACTTTTTTCTCTGTGATGTTGTGCTCACTATTTGTCAGAGTCTATAGAATTCCTGAGCTCTTCCTTCAGCTTGTTTGATCAACACTGCATGAAGTTGTTCTTCATCAGTTTCTCTTCAGCATCCTCTTTTTATTCACTCCCCTTCATCCTATTCGTAAATGAATTAATCTTGTCTCTTATATACACATGATATTCATTGATTCTTGATTCTTGATTCTTGGCATGATAAACAATCCAACCAATTAGATTTAAAGCATAACTCTTGATTTGTCTCATAGATATCTTCTTTCCAACTGTACAAATCAGCTTTAAATCAATCACTTATCTCTAGTCGAATAAAACAAAGTAGACAACCAGTTAAGTCTATTTTTAGCTCTATCAACTAGATATCTTGTCATTTTCTAAACTCTTGGTTTTATCAGTCAACACTTTAGTTAGTCATCAGTGACAACTGACTGAGCCATTGGTGAGACTCTAGTTAGCTTCGTGATCTCCATTTATTGGGCATCATTGGAACTTTACTCATCGGGCAACCTTGTGTTATTTCTCATCGAGCAACCTTCTGACTTTGCTCGTTGGGCACTCTATGGTTTTTCTTCATCAGGAAACACAGCTCTTGTGATCATCAAGTATCATTATGACTCTTCATCTTTATTTTTTCCATAGGTGTGCACTCCATTGGTGTTGTTTGTCACTTAGTGAATACATGATTTTTATGTATTTCTGAAAGCATAACCTTGGTTCCTTTGGTTCTCTGAAGTCTTTGGCATTATGTACATGATTGTACAGATGATATGAAGTTGACATCAATGACAATACAATACATTAATTGATTTAATGCCTTGCATTATCTTTCAACTTAACATTATCAAACACTCAATCAGTTACATGTCATCAGATGAGACCTATGAAATGTTTCTCATGAGGAGATGCAATACACCTAGATTTTTTTAGGGATTTGAGATGCATGAATCCTGCCCCCAGTGAGACATACATAGTCATAAATTAACACTAAACATAAATGAACTAACAATCTATGACAAGAAGGTCATATCACAAATGACATATTTTCTAACATGTACTCACCATAACAAACCAAGATATCAAAGATCGAGGCTGTCACGAGAAGGACACATTGAAACAGAAGATAAAATCAACAAAAAAGTATCTTGATCAAGTGATCATTCAGTCCAAAAGTTCTTTCCATGAACAAATTTGACATGAGAATTCATAGAAGAGTCGACACCGGAAGGATGCATCCTGATGGGCAAAATATTGATTGATTGAAATGGGAATTCGCTAGCAATTGCTTGTGAATAGAATGAAACCAGGAAAGTCAATATGTCTACTGATTTGTTGGAAACGTTTGCGATCACTGTGTCTAGAATAAAGTTCAGTGTGATGGGGTGAAGCTCAGTTTGATATGATTAGAATGGGTATAATAGCAAATTACTAGATGGTGAAGGAGAAACATGATTGGATAAAATGAGATTGGAGGGTAAGATGGATTGAATTAGGATGGAAGAAAGATGAATTGATTGTGTTGGATAGGAAGGATGATAATAGGAATTAGATAAAATGGAATTGGAAGAGAAAATGATTGGATTAGAAGATAAATGAATTAGATAGAAGGGAATTTGAGTGGATAGAATTAGAAGATAAGTAGATTAGATAAAAGGGAATATTAATGGATTAGTTTAGAAGATAAATTAATTGGATAGAATTGAATATGGGAGATGGATGAAGGATAGGATGGATTAGGACCAATCACAAGGGAGAACCAAAGAATGGTGAAGATAGAGAGATGGATTGGATAGGATATAGATGAATAGAATGGATGGATAGGTAATATTGGATGGATGGATATGGAATGTGGGATGAAAGGATGGAGATTCAATAACTATGTGGTATAGGAATGAAATGCCTCACACTAGTAGTAGGAAAATGAAGGATGGGAAGGTAGGGAATAAAAGATGCATGAAATGAAAGGATTATATGTAAGTGATGTGAGGGGAGGGAATAAATGGAGTAGGAAACAAGGACTATGTTGCAAAGGGAGTCCCATACTAGAAGTGGGAGGAGGAAGGATGGAGAGATCAAAGATAGAGGCTATGTGCGATGGATGAATAGTGTATAAATGAGCTTTATGGAGGGGATAAAGACTTGTATTTTCCAAAGCGTGTATGGATGTTTAAGTTCCTCTAGGTGTTTTAAGATAGAACAAGGACATGAAAGTGACATGGAATTGGATAAGGGGTTTAAGATGGAGGATATGAATAAGATAGAGGATATGATAAGGAGGATATGAATGGAATAGGATAATGGATAATATAGGGATGAAATGCATGGGATAACCAAGATCAAAGACATGGGAAGGAGGATGGACTGATATAGGATTATGAATAGTGCATGAATAATGACTAAGTAACATGAAGGATGTAGATGGAGGGAATGGATAAAATTTCAAGATTAAAAAAATAGTGGATGAATTGTGAATGAGGAACATGGTAGGTGTATATGGACGAATGAAATGGATGTGATAGTCAAGATCAAAGATGGGAAAAGGAGGATGTATGAGTAAGGTGATGGATAGTGGATGTATGGTAGAATAGTATGGATAGAGCTTGCCCCCAAGTGTAGAGTGCAAGGGGATGAGGATATATGAGTGGATTTGGAAGATAATGAATATATGATAAAGAATATGGTAAAGGGACTCAAGCATCTAGTTCCATGGATGGTACCCATTGATATGTCCACTTTTTTTTGGTATCATCAAGGTGCCTATTTGCCAGGTTTTTACCAAGATGATGATTTTTTCAAGACATTTTATATATATTTTTTGTACCAAGGCATTTTAGATATATGATCATAGATGTTGGTGGGATTGTATGAATGGATGGGGGATAAGGGTTTTATTTGTAAGGTTGGATTAATGGGATGGAAGGATGGGGAAGGATTGGTAGATAATGAATGGAAGGTTGGAAGACTGGTGAATAAATAGATGAAGGATTTGGAAAGATCGTCATTAGCGCACACCTTGAAGGGTGATGGAGTATTGGAGGAGTAGAGTGTGAAGGATATGGAAGAGAAGATGTGGATTTGGGGATGTAAGGACCCAAAATGGATTTGGAAAATGGAGGATCTTTAAATGGGGGATTGAAGGACTTGTGAGTAGAGAAAGTTGTTGGATTAACAAGTTTGGATGCCAAGTTTGATTTCTCTTTGAAATGCATTTTTTCAATGAGTAGATTTGGAATCCACATGAACTTATTTTTATTTTCTGGCCTTTGTGGCCTTTTGAATTTTTCTTTCTTTTGGATCATATTTTTATTTTCTTGATCATGCCTTTTAGATGGAACATGTTGATCCTTGAATTTTTGGGGATTTATGGCTTTATGCATTTTAGCTTTGGCATCCAATTTTCTTACATTAGACAGGGTATGGATGTACAATGATAGATGGTGTGGAGATTTTACGGATGGAATAATGAAGGGTAAATGTTGGAAGGAATTCAAGGATGTGTGCCTTTGTTGATCTTGCTTAGGCATTTGAGGTGATATGATGGTGGACTTGGATATGGGGGGTGGAGGTATGTAAGGACCCAAAATGGATGGGAGGTGGGAAGGATTTGGTTTTTGGACATAAGGACCCAAAATGGATGTGCATGAGAAAGAGATGGTGTTTGGAACATAAGGGCCCAAAAGGGATTTGGAAAATGGATGATGGGGATATTTGAATGGAGGGGTAAAAGGTTTACCAACATCTCGAGACATCCTTTTTCCAAGGGAATACTTATTATTTTGAACACAAGATGTGAGTCCATGTAATGGCATGATAGGCTCTTGAAGGAAGCCATGTTGGATAAAGGTAGAGGAACCAAGATTAGATGTATGAGGTTCATTGGTGGATTGGATAGGTGCGATGGTATTTTGTGGAGGATTTGGATCATGACATGAAGTTAAAGGGGTACTTTGATCTTGACTTTGGGGAGGATTATGTGGTGGAATGAAAGGGGTGATGGGATTGTGGGATGGAAGGTGATCGTGCAATGGAGTGAAGGGGATGGAATCATGAGATGGAGTAATTTGATGTTGACATGGAGGGTAATTATTAGTGGATGAAATGTAAG
This sequence comes from Thuja plicata, assembly GCA_018584345.1. Classification (NCBI taxonomy): domain Eukaryota; kingdom Viridiplantae; phylum Streptophyta; class Pinopsida; order Cupressales; family Cupressaceae; genus Thuja; species Thuja plicata. Next base: position 3,743,147 of record MU224083.1, read on the forward strand.
AGATTTATTCATCATTATTAGGTATGGGATCATGAGGGGGTTCTTGAGATGGAAGGATGGAATATTTGAATGGAAAGGTATAAGAACTACCTTGCTCTAGATTAGGAATAGGATCATGAGTTGAACTGAGAATGGCAAGGGGATCTTGGCATGGAAGGCTAGAATCTTCACTTAGATGGGTGTAAAAATGTGGAGAGGGTTCATGAGATGAGGGAATGCTTAGATCTAAAGGAGAGGAATGAATGTTTGCATTCTTTGGAATAGGGTCTTAATGTTTTATGACTTGAGGGGACGGTGTGATGGATGGAGTGGAAGCTTTAAGTTTGGTAGAATGAAGAGATGGAAGATACCTTCTTGGGGTAGATGGAGTGATGGAAGACTCATGAGGCTTACAAGATTGAGGTATGTATTTATTTGGAAGGGATGGTGATGGCATGATGACTTGGGGTCATTGCACAAATTGATGTGGGGATCTATACTTTTATGCTAGTATTTGGATCCAGTCAATGGAAAAGGTAGTATGGGATGGGTATGATGTAGGATTAGGATTGTATGGAGGTATAGGATTAGATGGAGGGAAATGTTTTTCATTTTTTATATGGAGGACAATTTTTTGAAGTTCTTGGATTTCTTGGGCAAGGTGACTATGGAGGGAAGCATGTGTTGGTGAGGAATAATGAGATGGATTTCCCTTGTCAAAGGTAGAGTAAGGGTAAGAAATGGTAGATGAATTTGGATTGAGTATGATGTGTTGAGGATTGATTTGGTACGTGGGTTGTATTGGAGGTATGGTTTCAGGAGTAGGGTTTAACACATTAAAGTCCTCAACCTTTTTTGTGAAACCAATCCATATTCATGAAGTTCAAATGAGGGGTTTTGGAATTGGTTTAGAATATGATGTGAATGAAGATTTAGATTAAGAGTGGATGAAGTGAAATATTTGAGGATGGATGAAATATGAACTTAGGTCTTAGGAGAAAGATTGGACTTTTTTTATTATTTAAGAGCGCATGGCCTCAAGGATTTTTATTTGATTGATTTTGATTGATTGGATATGAGGGTAGGGCCTCAAGGTTGGATTTGATTTGGTTTGGATTTGGATTTAAAGGTTTGAGACAAACCTAGGTGAAACAAGACACTATGATGGTGCAAAAAAAAAGATTGATTTGGATGATGATATCTTCTTCTACTTGGAGATAGAATAATAATCCCAAGAAAAATACGATATGACTAAGAGGATTAACTACTTTAGATAGAATGATGTTCTCAAAGAAATATGATTCAAATAGATGTTTTCTAATGATGAGAGTATTTGCAATACTTTGATAAATCTTTCAACTTAAGATTTGAGATGAAAATCTTGATGAAGGTCTAAAAGATGAAGTTTTATTTGATGTGGTTTAATCTTGACTATGGTTGGATGTGGGTCAATAAAGATAACTGAGATTAAATTCCAAGGATTATGATGGTGCTCCTAAGCCAAAAGTAGAAGATTTTATGAAAATTGGAATTAGAAGGTGATGTGAATGAAGATTTTGAAGTAAGAATGGATGAACTTTGAAAGATGGATGGGAGATATGTGAACACAAGGGAATAATTAAGGTGTGATTGGTTTTGGATGAAGAGTAAGATGAATTAGATTAGGATTGGATAGAATGATATGAGGTTGACAAGTGGATTGGATTATAAGAATGATGGTTGGAGGAAGATGAAGGATTAGATTAGATTAAGAAAGAGGATGTTGATGTGGATTAGAGGGATGATTAGGATGAGGATTAGGAAGATTGTGGATGTTTAGGATTGAATTATTAGAATGATTGAGAAGAATAAAAATGAATTGGAAGAGGTGATTAGGATAAGTATGATGATGATGAAGAAGTGGGTTGATGTGGAGATGACAATGTAGGATTCTGACTGATTTTGGACTTTTTAGGTCAATTTGCTCATTAGCAAGAACTAATTTTCAAAATACATCAAAGGAATTGACTAATCTAAGTATACCTTGACTCAGATTTTGGGTATATCTGACAGTTATTGAAGACACATATCTAAAAACACTCCTGGAAGGGACAAAGCAACCTTTCAAGAGACAACCAATTGTGACTTTGGGGAATTTTGATAAATTTTTTATATTTTGTTTGTGTATGTTCAAGTGACTCTTTCAAGCCACTTATGTTTGTATGTGGTTTATCATGGTTTAAAACAATGAAGACAGTATAAATATTAGCTACCTTATGGAATTAGTTTCATATAAAATATTATAGGCCTAGTGCTTGGTAGTCTTTTGGCTCACACAGCAGTGTCACCCCTGGAAGGGTGCCCATGTTTTTACCTTTTACTAGGTATTTTTTCCATGCTACAAAGATCTCTTTCACAACATAGTACCCTAGGACACATATGATGGGAATCTTGGGGGAGAATCTTCCCTCTCTTTGCACTATAATAAGTCACCGTTCATAGGTGAATCAAGTAGGCTACTAATTAACAATTGCTAGTAAGATCTGTGGCATCCTCCCAATCAGTTTCCACACATGTGAGACACTTAAGTCTCTAGTGGACCACATTGGCTCCTTAGGCACTATTTTCCTAATCTAAACTATCATCCACACAACACACCCAAGCTTGGTGGGATTGAAACAAGTTTTTATTCAGTGTCTCATTTCTATACCAGCCGGGGTATTTGCCAGTTTGAGGTCATCCTCTAAAGGGGAAAAGAACCCTCTAAAAAGGCCTCTCTAGAAGCTAGATTAAGCTAAGTTTTATCTTCACCCAAGTTCCATGAAGGTGAGGGGAGAGGATACAAGTATAGTTTAATCATAGTGTCACATAAATTAAGGGATCTATCTAATGACAAATAGCTCGAAAGAAGTGTTGAAAAACACTTCTTCAAACACACCAAGAAGAGTTCATTTTCCAAATTGAACCTAATTAGAACAACTAAGTTTTTTCTACATAATAAAAAGACAAAATAGTATGGTTAAGCATGCAAGTTCAATTTATTTTCCACACATCAAGAAGGAAAGCATGTAAGAAAGGTGTGATTATTTTGCCTTAAGTCATTCAATATTTTTTGAGGTTCATTCCCTTATGAATTCAAGATTAGATGTGGTCAATTCCTTAAATCAACATGCATTCAAAGACTAATGTTTAAAGCATACAAGTTCATTCCCAAAATCCATTAAAATCCAAGGAAACCTGCATGAAAAATATTAGTAATCTTTAAAGTCTTCAAACTTGAAATGCTGCAAAAAGGAAAACAGATTAGTAACACTTGAAATCAACAAAAAAAAAATGTCTTCTATGAAAAGGTGAATACATAAGGTTACATTCACTATCCCACTAGAATCATTCTAGAGACAATATGTCGATTCCTAAAATTTGACAAAGTCTGAAATTTTTTAAAAACCCTCAAAAACTAAAATCTACATCTTAACTCCTATGAAGATGAATCTGAATCTTGACAAGAAATCATTCAAACACCTTTGACATTGGTATCATCACCCTATTCATTCCCAAATTATAACTACGATTTTCTTTCATGGTCCAAATGAGAATTCAAAAATCCAATCTTGATTCCAAGGGAAAAGCTATTGACACATTTTCTCAAGGGCCACCTTCTTGCCACAAACCCTAAAAAAAATTCCAAATTTTGCAAAAGGACACTTCAGTTTCACAATAGAAAGTACCCTTGTTTGACTCATCAACCTTGGTTTCACACAACACATGGACTATGTTAGCTTATGATTGGGGGTCCCAACATGACGACCAGAGTCAACACACTAGTGTCTCTTCATCCATACAAGATCCCACTTTTGAAGAGATTAGTAAGTGTCAACAAGACAAACACTTTATGAAGACGATGCACAATATTATGCAATTAGACAAAGACAAGTATTTCATGCATCTTGTTTCAACCTGTGTCAAACTTCCACTTGACTTTGACATTGAGGAACTCATACAACAAAAGGAGGAGTCCCCCATTAACATTTTGAACCAACATCTAAGAGACATGAGATGTTAATTAAGGGAAATAAAGAAGGAAAAGGAATAATATCCTAAAAAATTCTCATTGGAGTCTATATGTCCCTTCCTGTTCACTAAAAACTTGCACATGCCACCGTTCCCCCAAAGGTTGAAATTCCTAAATATGAAAAATACAATGGGCAAGGTGACCCTTAAGATGACGTAAGAGAATTTTGTGCCCTTAGTATGGAATTTATGCATGAAAGGACATATCTAATGTGACTATTCTCACAAAGCCTAAGTACTATTCATATAACATCTCACACCTAGTATTCATACATTCAATGAGCTTGTGACCAAGTTCCATCTAGTACTATTCATATAACATCTTTCTCATGGTTACAATGCTAAATCTATGCAACACTAAGAAACACACTGGAAAACCATTTGTTAAATTTATTCAGAGATGGAGAAATATATTTGTGAGATATCCCAGGAAAATTCTTCAACTAGACAAAATTGACATCTTCATCAACAACCTAGTTCCAAAGATGAACTATGCAATATAAATGCAAAACTACACCTCTTTTAGAAACTTAGTTGACAATGCTACGAGGATCAAAGATGTTCTTATAAAGAAAGGAGAGCTCACCTTGAAAAGAGATGCTAAATCTTCTACAAGTAGAAATAAAAAGGATAATAATAAGTATTGGAAAAAAAAGTGTAATGTGGTCAATGATGGTGTAGTTGAATCGCCTAAGTACAAGCCTCGAGAACCACTATTCAACCTCACAAATAGAATTCAGGAAGCTAAACTCTATGTGACTACTCCCAATGCTCCTAAGAACACCCAAGACTCTTAGAAAGATAAAGAACCTTGGATTCCATGACCTAAGAAATTTTTTACTCCTCTTGAAAAGCCTTTGGAAGATGCGTTAAAGACATTGGTTTCCCATAAGATCATCATAATCCCTGACTCAAAACCTTGGGAACCTGAAGTGAAGCCTAAGTGGTGAAATGATAACCACTATAATGATTTCCATTAAAAAGTGCATTTGCCAAATTATTGTATCAAGCTAAAACATTTTATACAAGATTTGATCGATAATAAGACCATTAAATTTGGTACTCACAGATCGAATGATGACCATAAATCTTTCAATCAACCTTTGCCTCAAATAACCCAGGCACCATGGTGAAGCATACCTATACCATCACTAACAATGTGATTCACATGCTCAAAATTTCTGACCATTCAATCAATTTCATTATTGTTAAAGATAATGAAACTGATTCTGTCAATGTGGTCACTTGTGGTCAATACAAGGTTACTCTTAAAGGGGTAGTGTCAGCACCTAAGAAAAATTTTACACCAAAAAGAAAGCCCTCATCATAAAAACAAGATACTATATCACTCCCTAATATGAACTACTATTTGGTTTATCAGTTATAATGGACTCCTGCTTAGATCTTTATTTTAGAGTTTCTCAAATTGTCACCATCACATAAGGAAATCTTCAAGACTACATTTTTTAAAACTAATATTCCCAAAGACCTTGATGTTGGTCGGTTCCATACCATGGTAAACCACTTGACTTCCCCTCATTATCTTTCCTTCTTAGAAGAAGATGATAAGGCACTCAGTCACCCACATAACCAATTGTTTCACATAGAGGTCCTAATCTACAACAATTGAGTCGAACATGTTTTGATAGATGGAGGCGTTGGTTTGAACATTTGTACTATCAAGTTAGTGACAGTATTAGGTTTCTCCCAACATGCTATTGATCCCAGGATACAAAATACCATAAAATCATATGATGAAGAAGAAATATCATCAAAATATCTATTAGTGCTACCCATCATAGTGGGACCAATTGAACAAAATTTTATTTTCCAAGTATTGGACTTACCTTTAGCATACAATATCTTGCTAGGGAGACTCGGGATCCATGAAATCTAGGTTTTTCCCTCCATGTATCACCATTTTTTTAAGTTCTTACACAATGGGGTAGATATTTCTATCTCAGCTGATAGTATATACTCTTTTAATGCATTCAAACAAGAAGAGAGCATGGTCCCTCATAACAAGGAAGCATCCCAGGGATCAATATCTAAAAGCTCTCAAATAGCACTGTTAAAATTTTTTTGGGAGAAATTGAAAATTAAGAACAAAAGCATGGGAGAATACTATTTTTCCATGGCTAACCTCCCTGCATCCCCTAGGTCCTACGGGGTGTTTTCATCATCCTTCAAACCAGAAAGCAGTCATAAACTAGAGATACATGAAGGGACTAGCATGGTCAAGGCTCATGTCCCTCTCTCCAAAGAAAATGAGGAAAAGACGTCCAGACATGGTTTTACAAAGGTGAAGATCTAGACCAAGAGATTAAACATGTTGAAATTTTCCCATAGAAGTACGGAAAAGGTTACCTGATTGCCAAATAAATAGGAGACAAAGGAAAAGGACCCTTGGGAAAGGATAAAGAATTACTAGAACCCATACATATGGAGTTCTAGAATATCATGAAAAAAATAGGAGTGGGATACCATGAACAAAGGTTTCATCCTTCCAATAGCAACATCTCTATTAGTGCTTACATGGACATATCTGACAATGAGAGTGACAAAGAAAGAGAACTCACCCCACTATCTTTTGAAAGGTTGCTTAATATTAAAGGCCTTCAATATCAAGGAGAACCATACATCCCAAAATCATTCAAAAATGACTCTAGATCTCACTTTGAACCAAATGATGTCTCATCTCCTCTCTTACAAGAAGATTCCCAAATGACTGAGGCAGAAATAGAAAATCACGCTCAACAAGATGACTCATCTAAGAGAGTGATTGACCCAGAGAAAGAAACTAAGCCTAAAGTCAGGCATCCAAACTGGGGGAAACTTGTTCCTATCTCTCATGTCCTTGATGTTCCACATTTCTCAAATGACCAATTACATACTTTTGAGGAGGCTTTAGATCCAACACAAAACAATGAGGCTAAACATGATGAAAATGTTAATGAATCCAACAACAATACCGCTGCTTCAACAACACTCTCTCAGTACTTGGAAATACTCAACCATAGTCACATTAAATATAACTATGGGGGAAATGTAGGACATTCTTTAGAGGAACAAAATTCTAATTGGTGGAAAACTATGGCTCCTACTCATGTGTTAGACTTACCCTTCTCTATTGAAACTGAATCTAATGAGTATGAGTGGTATTCATTCTCTGATGCTACCATTCACATTTAAATTAATGGAATTCATAAATATTCTCCTTAGTTTGATTTAGGATAAATTTATATTGCCTCTCAAGCTTCTAGAGAAGAGTCTAACTCATATTCTGAAGAGGAGGATAGGCCTCCCCTTCCTCCTTATATAAACTAGAACTTTGGGAATGACAACAGGGGTACTCTTTCATAGGAAGTTAAGGATCAAGACTCAGAAGAAGAAGATGGAATAAATTGGAGTGTTGTAGATATTTGCATGACCCCTCATACACGTATCCCATCTTCAAGGATTGAAGTTGTGCAAATAAGTGTTTTTTCTTGAATAGATGGCTACTCAAGAAGCAAGGGACAACGCTAATGCTAGGTGAGTCAGGTTGAACTCACATAATACCAACAATGGTTCCTGTAGTAAATTTAGGACAAATCATAGTCTAGGAATTCCTTTAGATAGTGTTTTAATAGATCTTCTCTTACCATTCAAAAATCTTGATCTTGATAACTCAGTACTATCCTTGGAACATGTTGAATCTTTGCCTCCTGTTCATCCCTAGCTGATTGAAAGGAACCCAAATGAACCTTTGAACCTAATCTCTACTCCCAATAACTACACCTTGTCTTGTTACTTGAATTCCATTGATCCCTTCACCTTGTTGGTACAATTTCCTGTTTGAAATATGCCTTGTAAAATTTTAAAGTCTCCTGTCATTCTGTTTGAAATTTCCAAAGGTTTAAAATCATGGTCAAAATTGTTCTTATGCCTATGAAAATTTTTGTTCTAACCCTCAACCTAGATGGAAATGCTAAAAAACCCTTGTTTCATGTCCCCTAGTGTAATTTCGGTCATAAAAACTGTGAGCGTTGAAATGAATTCTAATTTCACGTTACCTTTTTCACTTAAGTCATGTCTCGAATGGGTTCATTTTAAAGCAGTCATGTTTATTAAATTTTTCAATCCTAACACCGTGGTCTTACATTATTCCCTAAGTCCAAAGTCCACTGATGTTTTAATTAAAGTTATTATCCATTAAGCAGGTTTTTTTTAATCAGACGGCCCCCTTAATAGCTTAATCTCAAACCAATCAACATCTATCAGGTAATCCATTAAGCCATGCTGCCTTGTGTCTTTGGTGGGTCCAATGGTCATAAAGGTTCTTAGTTAATCAGTGGGAAGATCCTGAAAGAATCAATGATAGACTTAATCACTTAGTCCCAAGAAGCACGACATCTATCATATTAGAAATTAAGTAGTGCTGACACGTGTCAAAGGAAATAATGTGGGTCCTATCGTAGGAAACATAAAAGTGATTAAAGTTTAGAAAGATCTAATGGCTGGTGTAATCACTTAAAGGCAAGACGCACGACATCTATCAGGAAAGTCATTAAGCGGTACTAACGCATGTCAAGTTGATAACGAGTAGTCCACTAAAGGTGAAGCTAATTGCAGGATAGAGGTTGGAGAACTTTGAAAAGATCTAATGGCCCACTTAATGGCTTAAAGAGAAATCGATTGATATCATCATTTAAGCCATTAAGCAATGACACCACGTGTCCTAGATGATAATGTTGCAACCACAGTCAGTAAACTCAAACTGAGATAACTTCAAGACAAGGTTAAGATGAATCTGACGGTGGACTTGATCGCTTAAGGAAAAGAAACACGACATCTATCATGTAAGTGATTAAGTCATGCTGACACGTGTCCCAAATGAATAGTTGTTTTCAGGAAAAGAAGACGGTCATCAGATGAAGGAGATATTGCTTGAAATCTATGGATCAGATTTAAAGTTACCAAAACGAGTTTCAGTGAGCCCTTAAGCCACGAATTTGAGGTAGGTGAATTGATTTCAGAATGTGTGGCCATTTTAGTTCAATTCAATGTTAAAGATTGATCTGATTGAAGCAATATAATTCATTGTTTCAGCTTGAAGTCGCCATAACTCACCAGAATTATCCGAGAACAATAGTCTAAGAAAGATTTGTTCAATTAGACAAATACAAAGGTGGTATGGTTAGATTTGGAGATAACACTCCTAATCCTATCATAGGCAGAGGTTCTATCATTTTGGATGTAAAGAACAAAACAGATGATGTTCTATATGTTGATGGATTACATCATAACTTGCTGAGTGTTGGACAACTACTTGACAAAGGTTATCATTTGGAGTTCAAAGAAAACAAATGCATCATTAACAACAAGGATGGAGACATGATTGCATCTAGCTCCAAAACAAAAGGTAATTTTTTTCAGCTCAATTCTGATGTAAGTTGTTTTATTGCAAAGGTGGATGATAGTTGGTTATGGCACAAGAGACTTTGTCATATCAATTTTGATAACATAGTAAAGATCAGTAATTTCAAGGCAGTTAGAGACCTACCAAGTATTGCAAGACCAGTTGACACAATATGCAGGGAATGCGTTATGGGTAAGCATGTAAATATTTCCTTCATAAGCAAGCAGAACTTAGCTGAGAACAAATTGGACCTAGTGCATACAGATTTGTGTGGTCCTACCCAAACAAGATCATACTACGGAGAAAGGTATTTCATTTTTTTTGTTGATGATTTTTCTAGGATGATGTGGGTTG
>MU224084.1:0-13494 GCA_018584345.1 Thuja plicata
AAACGACCAACTTACTAAAAATAGTAAGTTTCCAAAAATAGCAGCTTTGTACAAAATAGCCCTTATTGAATAGAAAAACACATATTTTTTTGGGTGATGCAAGATTGCCCTTACACCCAGGATGCTCTTGCATCACTAACCAAGTAAAGAAACTTGCTTTAGGCATAGAGTAATTACCCCATAGTAGATTATAGGGAGGGGGGTCATTTTGAATTATAGTTTTAGATCTAAGATGATTATAACCATCTTTAATTTGATATCGACCCGTCTTACTCCCATCCCATATAAGTCTATCTGATTGTTTTTTGAAAATGATATGCCTAGATGCAAGAATTGATTTAAGTTTTTCAACTTTCATTCTCAGTAACAATAGAGTGTCTCATTCTTTCCATTTCTAGCCCTCTTTGCAATTTTCATCAAAGGTTACATAATCTCTTACCTTAGTACCCCAAGAAGATTATGTGATGTCTTTAGATATGGACCAGTCTCCTAAATGACAAATAGTTGGGTGTCCCTCCCATGAGTCAGTCCAAAATAAACCATCTTCACCTAGACCAATATTCCAAGTGATCTTATCTTGAATTATCGATTTACAGTCCAACATAAAATTCCATATTCTTGAACCTCTAGGGGGATTAGATTCTCTTAAAATATTAATAGGATATGGTTGATTTAAATATTTGTGTGAAAGTATCTTAACCCATTTGAGGGTGGGTGAGTTGATCATTTTCCACACAAGTTTAGCCCCAAAAGCTTTACTCTAAAATTTAAGGTTTTTGAGTCCCACTCCTCCTTCATGTTTAGGCCTACATACCTTATCCCATGCAATGAGGGCATTTTTCTATTTTTTCGCTGTCCTTTGCCAGAAGAATGATCTGAAAATCCTATTAAGTTCATTATGCTATTTAGCTGGGAGATCAACACAAGCTAAATGGTAAAGAGGGATAGCTGAGAGAACAGATTGAATCAGGATGGTTCTCCCCGCCGAGGACAACCATTTACCTTTCTATGAAGACATTTTTCTTTTAATCTTCTCTATAACATGATTCCAACCAAAAACAGATCTGGAATCAAAATCCAAATATAATCCTAAATATTTGTAAGCAAGGGAGCCTTTTTTAAAATTTAAAAATTGACAAATATCATTTTCATGAGAGGTAACTGTATTAAAAAAGAAGATTTCTGATTTTTCCATATTTATTTCCTGCCCAGAAATAGATGAGAATTTATCAAGAATGGCTTTAAATCCACTCACCTTTCCGATTGAGCTTTCCCCATACAACATTGTATCATCTACAAACTGTCGATGGGTGATAGGATCAGTCCCACAAGTAATTTGGATACCCTGAATAAGTTTGTCTTCCCTAGCTTTACTAATATTTCGCCCTAAGGCTTCAGCCATAATTATAAAGAGGAAAGGGGATAATGGATCTCCTTGACGAATACCTCTAGAAATACCAAAAAAACCTTGAGGAGAACCATTGACCAGGATGGAGAATTTAGGAGAAGAGATGCAAGTTCTAATTAGGTTTACCCATCTTTTATCAAAACCAAAGGCTAGCAGGTAGTTTGTTAAAAAAACCAATCGACTTTGTCATATGCTTTTTTATGGTCTAATTTAATCAGCATACTAGGTTTCTTGTTGTTTTTTACAGAGTGTATTGCCTCATGGGCGATTATAATACCATCATAAATTGAGCGTCCCGGAACAAAACTAGATTGTTCCTCGCTTATGATGTATGGGAGAATTTTTTGGAGTCTACCTACCATAGTTTTAGAGAAGAGTTTATATAAGGTATTACAGAGAGCAATAGGCCGAAATTCATTCAAAGTTTCCAGGTTTTATTTTTTAGGGATAAGTGTTATGAAAGTGTTATTAACCTCTTTAAGTAGGTTCCCTGAATTCCTAATCCCATCTAATGCATCTATTATCTCATCACCCATGAAGTGCCAACATTTTTGAAAAAAATATGTTGGGAAGCCATCAGGTCCAGGAGATTTATCCGGGTTCATTTTATTTAGAGTAGCTTCTACTTCTTCTTTAGAGATTCTAGCCATCAATTTCTGGTTTTGTTCCTTAGAAATAATCTTTGGGATATTGTTTAGAATACAAGAATCTGAATTTGGCAGAGTAACCTTAACATAAATCTCCTTGAAATACTCTACGGCTACCTTAGCTATTTCATTCGGATCCTTAATCCACTCATTTTTGTTTCCTTTGATAGATGTTATCCTATTAATACTTCTTCGTTGCTTGGTACTATTGTGAAAAAAATTAGTATTCTTATCTCCCTCTGCTAACCAAGTTTCCCTTGATTTCTGCCACCAATAGATCTCGTCTTTAGCTAATACATCCTCATATTTCTTCATAAGAAGTTTTTCTTCTTTGTAAAGGGCCACATCCATCCCTTTTAACATTACCATATCATTTAAGGCTTGCATTTCTGTTTCAAGGGACAACTTTGTCTGAAAAATATTGCCAAAGCTATCCTTATTCCATGCTTTTAATCTCAGTTTGATGATTTTCAGTTTACTAACTATTTGATATAGCTTGGATCCCGTAATAAAAATCTCCTCCCACCAGTCCTTAATCATTTCTAAGAAACCTTCATTTTTTAACCACATCTGTTCAAATTTAAAAGGACAATTTTCTAGACTTTTATCTGTTATTATTTTTAATTCTATCGGAAAGTGATCAAGACCTAAGAATGGAAGAACCTTCGCTGCTAATGTGGATGGAAGAAGAGACTAGTCTCCTTTAACAAAAAAATGATCGAATTTTTCAGCTATAGAACTAAAACCTTTCCTTCTATTATTCCATGTATAAAAATCATCAGTTGTAGCTATTTCACATAGCTGATTTTTGTTAATCCATTCATTGAATTTCATGGCAGCTTTTGATAGAAGGGCTGAGCCTCCCCTTTTTTTATGAAATCTTCCTGATGGTATTAAAATCTCCTATGATTATTACTATATCTTGACCAAATTCCTTAAGTTTTATTTCAATTTCATTCCATACTATTTCCTTATCTTTGCTTAAAATGGGACCATAGATATTAATGACATAGAATTTAGTGTTTGATCTGAGACTGGACACCATACCACAACACCAATTGGTATGTTCCTCTAAACCTGAAAGAGAAATAGATCTGGGATCCCAGATAAATCCTACTCCTCCAGAGGCACCAGAGGCTGAAACTCCCCAAATTTCACTAACCCCTAGTTTTTTGTTAAGTAACTTATATCCAGATTTTTGTAGTTTGGTTTCCTGTAATAAGAGAATATCTGGATGAAAATTTGAAATAGAGCGCAAGAGAATGCGTTGTTTGTTGGGGGCGTTTAAACCCCTAACATTCCATGTTAGGACATTCATCTTGACTTGCGAAGGAACTTCCCCTTCCCAGCATTAAAAACATCAGTTAATTTCACCTGGCCACACGCAGCCCTAGCTAGGGATCACAATTCTTTAAAGGGTTTCCTCCCATGTTTATGAAGGATTTTCGCACAATTCGGAGAATCCTTGCTAGGTAAAGAAGAATCTAGGCCTAGGGTTGGGATAATGTTCTCATTAAGTTTTTCTTCTTCATCAAGGAAGAATTTTAACTCTGCTTTTGTAAGAGGAGAGTCCTACTCCAGACATTCGTTAATTAAGAGATGTCTTTTCTAATCAACTTCTTCCTCATCACAAATTTTATCCAGAAATCTATTCATCAGTTCATCTGTTAGACTTTCCCCTATATAATTTGAGATAATCCTTACTTCCTCCACAATTTTATTCATATCCTCTATTGTGTCTAAGGTTGGGTCCACTAAGGTATCTTCAATTGGTGATAGGGTTACAGCAGCAGGAGAACAGGGTAGACTATATATTTCTCCTAGAATTATGCTTCGAAAGGAAACAGAATGAGAAGAAAGTGATTCCTTTGATTCCAAGTTGTCGTGGTTAACTACATCGATCTCAACATCCGGACATGATATGGAATGGAGAGGTGAGGTTACATGGAATATGCCACTTTTTAAAATGGAATTAGCTTCTATAGGAATATCAACCCTTGCTCCCAATAAGGACTCGGATGCTTGTGGTGATACAATCTCATTGTCATCAAATACATTTTTTCCATTCGAAGGGGTTTGCCAAAATTTTAGATGTTTTTTCTTGTTGGGGTTTGATGAGCTTATTGGGTTAGTTGCCATGGCTGGAGAAGAATCGGCCAAAACAACCTTATTTACCTCTATAAATGTTTTGATTGGCCTAACTTGATCCATTATACTTGCACTGATTCTATCCTCTGCTATAGATACATCAGCAGAAAGAGAGTTCACTCGGGGAGATCCAACTAACTGATTTCTTCCTAAAATTTCTATTGAAGTAAGAGGGACCGAATTCAGGGGAGGAGAAGCCTCCTTTTTAGATTCAAAAGGGAGATGGTTCTGACTGGTCAAAGAAAGTTGCTGGCTCGTCCTAGAATTAGGAATCAAAATGTTAGTTTTAGATATAGACCCATGTAATATGTCAAGAGGAGTGGAAACAAAATTTGGGACTAAACTGATATTATCGTTGTGATCAAGTGGAAGATGCAAGGAAAGGTACCCCGCAGAACCCGGCGAGGCCATAGCAGAATTAGGGCTTCTAGGAGGTACCATCAGAGCATCACCATAGAGGGGTATATGGGAGATAGTAGGAATGTTATGCAATAAGGGCCTACCATCTTCAGAGTTATGAACCTCTAAGTCTGCTAAATTACTCACATTAACAGCCTCAATTCCATCTTTCCTCAAAGATTCATTGTATTCCTTTATGCTAATGTCTTTGTTATCTAGGTTTACATTTAGGGTCATCTCAGGGCGGGGACATTTTCTCCAAGATTGATTTTCAAGAAAAAAACCACCAGTCTCCAAATTAAATTTGACTGCGACTAGAGGGTCAGCTAGTGGTGGTCTTGCCAGGGTTTTCGATAATCTTGGAGGAGAGAAAAATTGGGGGTTAATATAGTAACTACCTTGGCTGGATTTTAACTCAAGAGAGTCTATGTTTGAAATAGAGTTATCTATGCTAATAGCAACTTTGACACACGAATTATCTAGGAAAGAATGATTTAAATCCATGAAATTTCCTAGTTTGCTAGCTATATCCTTAATGATTTGGCTATGTATAAATTCCACTGGGAGATTTGGAAGGGAAACCCATAGGATAATTTTTAAATTACTAACTTCCATGGGGTCAAAATTAGGGCACCAGTTTAGAAATAAGAAACCATAATTACGAAAGTTTGGACATCTACCCTCTAAAAATGTATTTTTTAAATCTAGGTTCTTGCATTCAATAAACAGGAAATCATTTTTTAAAAGTGTTATACTTACCTGATTCTAGAAACATTCTGCAAACCATTTAGCTATACAGGATGAAGACCAGCCATCACCAGGCCATCTTGCAAAAATGCCATATTTTGCACAATGTTTAGACATTCCATCAGCGAGAATAGGGTTAATTACTACTTGCTTACACGGGTTTTGTATGGGACAATAATGCGGTGGATTATCATCAAAGTGATGCACCCTAGGTTCCGAGGTAACTTTGAGCTTCGATCGTATTTTGGTCAAATCCACATTATTTGCCTGCGAGAAGAAGCCATGTTGTCTTATATGCGGCGGTGTATAAATGCCTTTACTATTCCCAGGCCTAGCTTTCTTCCTGAGGGCAGCTTTCATCTTCTTTTCCCCATTGAAAGGCAGAGGTTTTTCCACATGTGGTCGCCGGTGCGGAGGAGTGTAGGTTTTAATTGACACCTCAGGAGAAGGCAGCATTTGAAAATTTTTAACCCTACTTTGAGTCTCAGATCGATTACTAACCTCTTTGCATACTGCATTATCATTAACCAAGCAAGGCTTGAAGATAGAGCCATGGGGCGGTGAGAATGGAGTAGCCCTCAGACAAAGTAAATGACTGAAACTGTTCTTGAGGGGGATGCAAAAATTAGAATTGTGGGCACGACAATCTGGGAATAGAGCCCTGTTCTTGAATTTTTTGGCCCTTTTTGCATTTTGCCTCGACGCTGGAATCCAAGGGTTCACATCGACTAGGATGGATAGCTCCCGTGGAGAAGCCCTAGGGAGAATCCTAGGGGAAGACTTTCAAACAAAATCACCATTTGAAACCTGATAGTTTGCGAAACCAGAAGCATATTTGGTATTTTTGAAAAAATAAATCTGCTTCTCCAGTAATTCGATCGTCCAAATGCGCAAGTTTTTACAGAGCAGAGCCATAAATCCATAAATACAACTTAGCCAATTTTCATAGCTTTTTATTCTTAGATGTCTCTCTTAAAAAAAACCGTTCAAACTCTTACTACGTATCCATTCACACCGAACCTAAAATTAATTGATTTAGTGTAAGCCAAATCAATAGACTTTAATTTATGGGGGTCAGAGTAATTTAATATAAAGTAGGTAATAGTACTTATTAGTATTTGTCGTTAGGCTATATACTATTTCAATGAGTTTTTGCTAACTAGTTATTAAAACAATTTATATCAACCAATTACAATATAGTATTTTTCATTTTTAAATTTTCTAATTTTTGTTCTAAAGTATACATGTGAAATTTTGAAGTTACAAAATCATCTTATTGATTCGCTAATAACACTATATCCATTGTAATTTTTGAAGCAGTTTTTAGAACACTATACCCTATACGAAACTTAATTGTTTATATATATATAATTTTTATTTTATTAAATAACTATTAATTAAAATATACTTAATATTTATAATAAAATGAAAATTAAATTTTACATATATAATTATAATTAAAACTAATTACAGATCACTAGTAGCACTTGTTTAACTTATTTTCATGAACTTTATTTTTAGTGGGGTTGCAAACGACTCTCACCCTCCACATAGTATTTCACGTTAAAAAGCCAGTTAACTGCAACACAGACGATAACATTTCAAAACATGCAGCCATTGCCTATATATAGAGAGAGAGATCTCAATTTTATTATTTACATCTCCAAAACAACACAATACTTAAAAATAGAATATATATTGTCCCACACTTGAAAACAAACACACATCCATTTTTTATTGTAGATCTGGAATCCAGAATAGATGGTTTGTAGATCTGGAATTCAGAATAGATGGTGATGCTTTTTGCCATGGGCTTCCTCTTCTTCTTTCTTGTCTTCCTTCTTATCATGATGTTCATGAAATGCAAACCCACCGCCGCCCACAGCAGCAGCTGCAGCAATCTCCTCCTCTATCTTGTGCCTGTGAGCATGCTCTGGGTCCTTCTTTGATTCATGCTTCTCATACTATCCCATCACACAAGTAATATATAATCAATATATAATTTCAGTATAATACAAGCTTCAATTTTTAATTTCGAACCCTAAAACCAACAGTTTTAGCGATATAAACTATCCAATATGATATCGATATATAAATTTGGTGAAATGGAGACTATAAATTCAGTAAAATGGACGCTCTCCATTGTTTAAATTCGAGCCCTAAAAACAATAGTTTTAACATATACTCAGTGCCTATCTATCAAAATAAAGCGTACCGTGTGTCAGTCACGAAAGATCTCTAAAAATTCAGTAATACGCCTTTCGATTTCAAATTTCAAACCCTCAAAACAACAATTTTAACATATACTCAGTGTATATATGTCAAGCAAAGCATACCATTGCAAATGCTCCAGCAGCGGCGGTGCCAAGCTCGCCAACATGTTCGAGATGCTTGTGGTGTTTTTCCTCCTTTTCGGCCTTCTCGTACTCCTCTTCGCGGCCATAATCAATCGTCGTTTGCTCTGCATCGGCGCTCATCTCCTCTTTCTTGTGGTGAAACAGATGATGCTGATGCTCCTCAGACATCCTGAAATAAAATTATGGATATACACACAAAAACTACAACTCACAGAACCGAGTACACACACTTTGCGAGATTGTTGGAAACGAGTGATATAGAAATAAGGGAGATACACAATGTATATATGACTTCAGGGGTGGTGCAAGTAACCGCGTTAGGAAAAAGACGTGAATTAATAATTTGTGTATATATTCACGATGTCGCGGACAGAACGCGTGGAAAGTAGTTTAGAATTGCAGTTGAGACCTTTTTATTATTTATTATTTATATATTTTCTTAATGCACTATTAACTGGCATTAGTTTTTAATAAACTGGCATTATTATTATCTTTTGATATTAAATGTCTAATCTTTTATTTTTATTTTTATAGCCTGACATTATCTTTCATAGTTTTGTTTGAATAATTAATGATAAAGGTCCTTCGATTTCCTCAATTATATCTCTTATATCTTTTATTATAGACCCACATATATGTCCTTCAATTTTCTAAAGTGTTAAGTGGGTTTGAAAAGCTTTTCATTGACTAATGGAGACTAGGGGATAGGAACAAATTTATTTGGTGAAATAGTTTTGTCATTCTATGATTTTGTATAGAATTTGGTGGGGGCAGTTTTTAAAGCTTTTTCTTTATGCATATGCAATTATTTGGGGTTGGACAATTGTGGGGTTAAAAAGATAAGGAGTCAC
The DNA here is from genome assembly GCA_018584345.1 of Thuja plicata. NCBI lineage: Eukaryota > Viridiplantae > Streptophyta > Pinopsida > Cupressales > Cupressaceae > Thuja > Thuja plicata. The sequence continues at coordinate 8,558 of MU224084.1, forward strand.
TTTCCGTTTGTTATGATGAATAGTTTTATTGGTGGAATTTCATGTTAGTGAATTGACACCCTAATTATCAAGTGGTATATCCAAGAGCACATTCTTCTTTGCTTTATTAGACCATATTCTTTCCATTTTATCCACTAAGATACTAGTTATGCTTAAATGAACTCTTTCAACCTCTTCCCTTGTTGTTATTATCACCAAATAGACTTTAATATAGATGCATTCTTTCACGTCCTTCCATTTTTATTGTTTTTATTATTATTATTGGTCAATAGACTTTTTTTTCCTGGTATATAAGTCTAATGATTCGTCCAAAGTTTAGAAAATGTCAAATTGTACAATATAAGTGGAAAATGGAAATAAGGTGTGTTATATTAAATAAATAATTTGTAATTCACCAAATCCTATATAATAAAATATCGATATTAAATTTATTTTACTTTTTAAAAAATCATGTTATATTTTAACAATATAAAAGGAATCTAAAAAAATAATCAATATTTCTAAGAATTATAAAAAAATAATTGCAGTATAGTAACGTATTTACATATAGCCAAAAAAATAGAGGACAAAGGAGGGCTTGAGTTCGGAACAATTGACATTGTAAATTAGTTCATGTAAACTAGTATCTTTACTTCCAAATATCACGAAATTGTATTTTAGAAATATATTAAAAGAGAAAAAATATTTAAGTGGAATTGTAAAAAAGAATCAATGGTAGTTAAACTTTCCTGTAAGTAGTGAAATTTGTAGATCGTGAAGAGGAGATGCTGAAAATTTTGGATTTTTCAAATTTGGTGCGTCCAAATTGATTGTGGGATAATGGTTCACAACCATTAGAATACATATCAAATAAGAAGGGAGTTAATAAAATGTTCCCAAAAAAAAACCTTGGTGGTGAAGGCCACAAAATGTATCAAATAACATAGAAAACTTTGAACTTGTTATTTTGTTTCAGGTGGACACAAGTATATTCCCACTTTGGATAATTTGTATCATGTTGCTCTAAGAACCAGTTAATTTGTAGCAAATTGTTTGATCTAAATATGGAAATAAGTTTGGTAACTAAATTTGATATTGTATTGAATGATAAAATGTGAAGTTGAGCAAGAGCTAATATACATCTTAGATTCATTTTATATCAATGAGAATATAATCTTGATATTTGTATATTAATATTGTAATAAATTAAAGTTATGTACAATTACATTCCCTATGTGCCACAAGTAATCCACATCTGTTAGAGGAATGTTTCTGATAATTCTTATAAAAAACTAGAACAAGGGACATCTCAATATCTTTGAGAGTTTTGGAGTTGTTCCTCAGAAAAGCTTACAAACTCCTTTTGTTAAATTATTTCCTCAACCTTGAAAGTTGGTAATTCTTTTACTTTATAAAAGTAACATTTTTTTGAGATGACTGATGTGAAATAGGGATCCTTAGATTTAGCTTGAGACTGTGGGAGGTGACTATTTGATAAAGCACTTGTTGTGGACTTGGAGGAGGTTGCATGAGGAGGAGGAGGAGGAGGAGGAGGAGCAGCAATATTTTTTGGAGATGACTGATGTGAAATAGGGATCCTTAGGGGGTAAGTGTGACCACCATGCCTACCAAGATTTTATGTCTAGCAAGTTGTATGTTGCACCTCAAGAATGGATATGGATCCACTATATTAGTGAAGATTTTTTGTATATGTGCACTTCATGGATGGATATAAATCCATTATATTCATGAATAATTGTGTATATGTGCACCCCAAGGATGGATACAAATCCATTGTATCCATGTTGATTGGTTGTATGTAAAAATGCTTAATAAAATTGTCCAAAAGAATGTATAAGGTAGGTTGTATGTATGCCCCCCTCCTTATGAAGGCTACATATCTAACATTATAAGGAAGAGAATAAAGGATACCTACTTCCAACAATAAGGAGATATCCTTACAACAACATTGTATGCCATAAACTTAGCAAAGAGTGTTAACTCTAATAAGATAACAAAATAGATAATCGTAAAAGGGTATTCGGCTTGTGATAAGAGACCATTGAAAGGAAGAGATATTGTTTACAAGAAATATACCTTCAAGAGGAGTTATTCAAGATGAAGAGGGGGATGAGAACAATAATACACCCATTTATCCCCCTATTGCTAGGTGAAATATGGATTCTTTGATGAAGGATGACAAACTTTCAAACAAAAAGTAATGGAATATGTTTATAATGAACATAGTTTTGTAAATAAAGAAGAGGTGATGATCAATGATTCACACGTCTTCTATAAGAGAAAATTTCAATCAAAATAAATGCCACTATAATAAGGAAAGTAGATCCTTATAAATAAGAGAGAAAGAATGTACATGCAACCTTTCCCCCCAAGTGTGAATGCAAGATGTGTGTGTGTGTGTGTGTGTGTGTGTGTGTGTGTGTGTGTGTGTGTGTGTGTGTGTGTGTGTGTGTGTGTGTGCGCGCGCGNTGCAAGATGTGTGTGTGTGTGTGTGTGTGTGTGTGTGTGTGTGTGTGTGTGTGTGTGTGTGTGTGTGTGTGTGTGTGTGTGCGCGCGTGCGCATATATACACCTTGAATGATAGCTACCTAATAATAGATATACAATTCTAAGAAAAATAAGCTAGAAACTAAAGAGAACTCCTAAAATAGACATACATTCTAGAAAATACATCACATATGAAGTTGATTCAGGAGCATCTTGGGTCCTTGGTAATATTTCATCCTCCAAAAATATTAGGTGTTCTGGTGAACTTTTGTTACCATTTTTCTATTTTATTTATGTTCTTGGTCATCGGTTGAGTGATTGCTAGCTCGGTGGAGTTATGGTTCTAAGAAGTTTCTGAGATTCTATGAGCGGTCAATCCATAGAGATGTTGGGAAGGAGTGGTGAAAATTATTTGTTAATTTTTGTTCTTAGAGTCAAATTATATGATCATTCTTCTTGAGGTGTTGTGGTTTCAGAGATCTATTATTTCTCTATCAGGTTCTATTATTCTTCATGACACTGGTTCAGTGAGTTAACCGGTTGATATATTGTGGTTGCGCTCGGTGTTTCTAATTGGTGGAGGTAAATGGCGTGATTTCCTAGGTGGATATTTTTGTAGATTATTTAGTTTTTGGATTGATCCTTGGAAAAAAAAATTATTTTTTCTATTTGTTTAAGATTTGGGTTGACTGGTCTAATACGTTTGTCTTGGAGAATGTATTAGTTTGTTGAGGCTGACCTGTTGTTGGTTTTGTATAAATGTAATGTTTTGTAACATTTTGAAGGGGAAGAAAAAGTATTAAAGAGGGATGGGTAGAAGAGAATCTACTAGAGGATAGCTCTGAGATTTAGGAAGATCTAGGAGTAGGTTTCAGTTGAGTTATTTTTCTTTGTACTTGGTCATAATCGAGAAGGCCTTATAGCCTGACATGTATGAATAAATTGATGAATAAAAGATGTTATTTGGTTTCTTTCTACAAGGTAAGACATATCCTTTGGGGAATTCTCCTTAACTACATCAAGTGGTATCAAAGCATAGGTTTTGATCTTGTGGTGGATTTGATATGAAGTTATAGACTTGTGGAAATACTGTGGCATTGTTGAGGGGTGACAAAAAATAGAACTAACTTGAATCAATGAAGGAGTTACACAAGGTTTCTAGAAAGAAGGTTTATTATTGGTTGAGTTGTTCTTGAGAACTACAATTTTGCGAGGGTTAGTTTATCATCTTTGGTGAATCAGATCATTGATTAGAGGTAGTTACACCTAAAATATTGAAGAATGTCACTGGGGAGAATGAACCCTAGGTTAAGTGATCAGATGACGGAAGATCTTCAAGCGGAGATTAGGAATTAAATGTCCGATTTGAGGAATGAGGTCATGGACAGGATTAGGACTGTCGTTGCTAGATTGCATAGGAATCCTGGATTTGATGAATATTTTGAGGAAGATATAGAGGTATTTGGAGTTGCATATGTTTCTATATCTGGTGGGAGTGATGAATCTGGCCTGTTGGTGAGACCAATGGTAAGAGTAGGTGTTGGTTATAGGTTGGAAGTATCTAATTGCTCAGGTACATTTAATCCATTAAAGGACCCGTTTGATTGGATAGGTAAGTTATAAGATCACTTTGAGTTATAATATATTCAAGACCCTTGAAGAGTAAGGTTGGCATGGAAAATTTTGAAAGGACATGAAGCTTTGTGGTGGAAATAATCGAAGAAGTCTGAAGGATAGACAGGAAGAAGGTTAAATGAATATCACTCAGTGGAGGCTGATGGTTACAAAGTTGAAGGCTAAATTAATACATGTGTACTATGAGTTTGAGTTATTCAAGAAGTTGCAAAACCTAAAGTAGAAGGATCTAAGTGTGAAGGATTACACTAAATAATTTTACAAGGTAACTATGTGTAAGAAAATACACCTTCATGAAATTAAGATTAAGAGCAACAATTCTATGGAAAGATAAAACAAATTAATCTAAGAATTGAAGCTAAAATCTATAGCATCTCATGGTTCTCTATCCAAGATTTGTTAAGAGAGCTCTCAGGCTTAATCTCTGTCAAGGACAATCCTAGAACGAGATATGAATAAAAAATCCAATGCTCAAATCTAGCTAGAATGCTCAAAATGCTCCAAGATATGTTAGAAAACAACAAATGCTCCTAAACATGATATGCTAAAATGCTATGCAAATGCTGAAATTCTCTCAAAAGCTCTCCAATGCTATGAAATGCTCTCAATATGCCTATAGTAAGGATGCTTTTGCTCTTGAAATTCTTGGATCCCAAACACAAAGGAAATGGCTTGTATTTATAGCATTTTCCCAAGGGTAAGGGGTAGAGTGAGTTGATCATGATCAAAGTTTGGTTAAGTCAAAAGCTTTGAGGTGTTTTCAAATGGAGGGAAAGTTGGTTGGTTGTCTCAAAGATATTAGGAATTAAATAACTC
>MU224084.1:49086-59308 GCA_018584345.1 Thuja plicata
AAGAATCCAATACAATCTAGGTAATTCAAAGAATAATTTACATATCAATCACATCCCAATCAATAATCATAACAAATCAACAAATCACCCATTTTCATATCTTACATTTTAGTAACATAATCAATTCAACCACTATTTCATATGTTACAATAGCATTGATGATGTATCATATGTATTTTTGATCAGGACTTTGATGTATGGACCATTGTCTTGATGTACCTTTGATGTACTATTTTATAGATATTGATGATGGACATTGATCTATGATGATCTTTGATTCCTCCTTTGATGATGTAATGAGATTTCGTTTATGCATATCTACATGTTTCTATGATGCATTTAATTCTATTGTTCTATGGATACAAATGTCTTAGAGTAGGACATAGATAAATGGATGCAAATGATGTTAATGCAATTTTTATCTCTATATATTTTTCAGATTTAACCATGTATGGATTATGCAATGCAATGAATGCAATACTTAGTGCTATGATAAATGAAATGCAACTATCTTTTTGTTTTTGGATGTATGCAATTTAACTTATGATATGCAGTTCTAAATGATGATATGGATAAATGAATAACATGATTAATGTTGCTTTTTCTTTTTTTTCTCTTGACATGAACATATAATGAATAATGACTAATGATGATGAATGCAAAGGAAAATTTCATGTTAAATGACTTGAAACAATTAAATTTGATGAAGTGTTGTCAACTTTTATCTCCCCCTTGAACTTGGAAAGTTGCTAGAAAGACAAGCCACTTGAGAACTAAGCTTTGGAGAACACATTTAAGCTAAAAAGAAACATGAAACTAATCTAACATGCAAAATGCAACTAATATAACATGCAAAATGCAATTAATCTAATAGGAAAAATGCATTTAATCTAACATGAAGATGCAACTAATTTTCCTTGAGGTTTGCAAAAGAAATGCAAACTGAGATATATTTTCATCATAGAGCGTTGTGGAACTAGGAGTCGATACAATCTTTACTGGTGCCACTGCGACCATAAGAATATGAATATGAATTTCCCTTCATGTGGTAACCCCTTGTACAAAACCAAGAACAACCCTCACTAGTTGAATGACCAACTATGGGAGTATGAATACCGGTTTAATCGGATTCAATGTTGCAAGTGGATGTTGGTATTAAGATATGGAAAATATAAATAACCAAGGTATCCTTTTCATAAACAAACAAAGGTTAACCCTCCATCCCATATGAATTTCCTCTATGGTTCTTTGATGACCATGTCCTTAGATGAATTCACACAAGTTAAAGAATCTTCCTCAAAATAGTCACTCAGAAGCTTAAGAAAACATCATGTCTCTTATCATTTCCAATCTATTTGAAACATCATTGATTAACTAAAAAGAACATGACTCAAAAAATTCAATGAAATACTCATCAAAAATTCCAAGTTTTTGTGAAATGTATCAAGATTTTCAAATAAGAATTCTAGACAATCTGATCATTTAAGGTGTGTCAATTTTTAATCCTGATAAAATAAGGCAATGACATTCAAGGATCATGTTATGTGATCAAACTGTTTAGGGTTGAACAATGATATTCATCAAAGGTTCCAAAATGTCTCTCTTGAATCTAAAAATATGCTTATGATGTGTGACCAACATTTTGCACTATTGAATCAGGTTGGTACCAAAATCTATGATGTGTGCCCCCAAGCGATAAATGTGATCAATGTGAAACTTAGGGCAATTAAACCTAGAATGTGACAAAATGCAGCTCTGAGACTTTATTAGGGAAATGCACAAATGATGGATGCAATAAGGATATGGACAAGTGAGATGAGGAAACTATAATATGTACAAATGCAACTAGGAAACACCTAAGGGACAAAAGGCGCCTGTTTCCAGGTTTTCACCTCTTGGGATTATTGCTCTTTTTCTCTTTTTTCTTTTTTTTTTAGTTACCAAGGTACCTATTGCTAGGTTTTCACCAAGGCACTTTTTTATCTTTTCAAATGTTTTTGGATTTTTGAATTTTATGATTTTTTTGGTATTTTTGATCTTTTCTCCTTTTTTTGGTATTTTTGAGTTTTCCCATGTACAAGGGTGATGCTTGATTCATCTGATACTCTCAACTTATACTCTTTATTCTGATACTCTTTCCTCTAAATCAGGTGTGGAACCTTTTAAGATGAATGTTATTGATAGGTTCTAGCAATTCATCACCATCACAATCAGCCAATTTGTAGGTCCCCATTCCAAATGAAGAAACAATGAAAAAAGGACCAAGCCAATTTTCTTCCCACTTTCCTTTCTTTTCTCTATCAGCCTAATTTTTTGGATTTTCTCTCAATACTAAATCACCTATTTGAAAGTTTCTTGGCTTGATATGCTTGTTATAGTTCCTAGAAATTTGATTCTGATACACTTTCAAATGATCATAGGCTTGAGTTTGATGTTCCTCCAAAAATTCCAATTGTTGAAGGTGGGAAACTCTATAATCCTCATCCGTTATTAATCCATGCAATGAAACTCTGAGGGATGTTATTTCAACTTCTAAAGGAAGAATAGCTTTGGCCCCATAAACTAAAGAAAAAGGTGTAGCTCCTGTCGAGGTTTGAATTATAGTCCTATAGGCCCATAATGCTGGATTGATTTGAAGGTGCCAATCCTTTCCTAATTTTCCAACGGATCTCTTAAGGATTTTAAGGATGTTCTTGTTGGTTGCTTCTGCTTGTCCATTACCTTGGGGATAGTAAATGGATGAAGAGTGATGTGTAATATGGAATGTGTCAAAAATCTCATCAATATCTTTGTTCTTAAACTATTTTCCATTATCTGTGATGATGGCATGAGGAATGCCATATCTACAAATGATATGATTTAGGATAAACATGGAAATTTGTTTCCCTATTGCAGTTCATAAAGGGATAGCTTCAACCCATTTAGTAAAGTATTCGGTCGTTGTGATTATATACTTGTGTCTGTTTGAAGAAGGTGGATAAATCATGCCAATCAAGTCAAAGCCCCATTGATAGAATGGCCATGGTGTGACAAAAGGGTGTAATTCTTGTGCTACTGCATGAATCAAGTTTCCATGGTATTGACATTTCTTCCAAACTTTAACATATTGACAAGCATCTCTTTCTAAGGTTTTCCAAAAGTACCCCATACGTAAGATTTTCTTAGCTAGGTTTAAACCATTTGAATGTGACCCACAAATCCCCTCGTGGACATATTTTAAAGCTAATTTTGATTCATTTTCCTCTAGACATCTAAGGAGTGTTCCGTTGAGACCTTTACGATACAATGTGTCAGAAAGGATAGTATAACGGGCAACTTGTCTTATGAAATTTTTCTTTTGGGCACGGGTTTGGTCCATAGGTAGGGTTTGATTTTTGAGGTAGGCATAGATGGGTCCATACCATGGAGAGTCATGTCCATGTAAAAGGGAAATAATTTGGTTATTAGGTAGGTCAAATGTTGGTTTCACCAATTCTTCCACCAAGAACTCATACTTTTCATTTTGATCAGGTAACTGAAGTAAAGATGCCAAAGTAGCCATTGCATCTTCTTCTCTATTCTTGTCTCTTGGAATTTGTGCAAAAGTAATCAAAGCAAAGTACTTCTTCCAGTTATCCACCAGTTTCTTGTAAGGTAACAGTTTTTCATTCTTAGTATTATATTCATCATTAACTTGATTAATGACTAATTGAGAGTCCCCATAGACTTGTAATTATGTGACATTCCATTCCAAAGTTGTCTTGATTCCTATGACCAAAGCTTCATACTCGGCTATGTTATTGGTGCAAGGGAACAATAACTTGTAAGATTTTGGGATTGTGTAACCTTGTGGTGTAATCAAAAGAATGCCTACTCTACTGCCATTTTGGGTATATGATCCATCAAAGTATAGAGTCAATGTCTTAGCTTTGACATTCACAATTTTAGAATCTAGGAATTCCACTTGTATAGGATGTGTAGATTCTTGAGGATATTCAGCCAATTGATCGGCTATAAATTGACCTTTGATTCCTTTCCTATCAACATATTCAATGTTGAATTCACTAAGTACCATGACCCACTTCACAATCCTTCCAGTTAAAGCTATTTTGCTAAGTAAGTATTTCAAGGGATCAATTTTAGCTATCAGTTTCACCTTATGCAACAACATATAGTCTCTTAACTTTTGAGAGGAAAATACCACCGCTAGGAAAGCCCTTTCCATGAAGCTGTAATTTAACTCATATTTGATCAAGGTTCTACTCAAATAGTAGATAGCTCTTTCTTTTCCTTCCCCATCCTCTTGTGCCAATAAGACTCCTAAAGATCTTTCCATTGCTGAAATGTAGAGTAATAAAGGTTTTCCTTGAATTGGTGACATTAATATAGGTGGATTCATCAAGTATGTTTTCAACAATAAAAAAGCTTTATCACACTCCTCATCCCATGTGAAGACGATGTCTTTATGTAGTAATCTGGTGAAAGAATGACATTTTTCCGCCAATTGAGAAATGAACCTTCTGATAGATTGAAGTCTTCCTTGAAGTGACCTCATTTGACTAATATTCTTTGGAATGTCCATATCCATTATTGCTTGTACCTTTTCAGGATCTACTTCAATGCCTTTTGCTGAAACAATGTATCCTAGGAGTTTTCCAGATTATACCCCGAAAGCACATTTCTTTGGGTTAAGTCTCACCTTGAATTTTTCTAGCCTTGTAAAAATCTTTTCAAGTATAGATAGATGATCTTTTCTTTTATGCGACTTAGCTTAAATGTCATTCCTATAATATTCCATAAAGGTGTTCATCATGTCATGGAAAATGGTAGTCATGACTCTTTGATAAGTGGCTCTGACATTTTTAAGATCGAAGAGCATTACATTCCAACAAAAAGTACCCCATGGGCATGTAAAAGCTGTCTTCTCTTGATCTTCAAGTTCTATGTGAATTTGGTTATACCCACTAAATCCATCCATAAGTGAAAGAATAGAATGACCTGCTATGAGATCTACAATAGCATCAATGCTAGGTAAGGGAAAGTCATCTTTTGGACAAGCAAGGTTTAAATCTTTGAGATCTGTGAAAACTCTTATGGTTTTATCATGTTTGGTAACTGGTACAATATTGGAGATCCATTTGGCATATGCTATTACTCTTATAAATCCTGCCTTGAGCAATTTCTCCAATTCAACTTTGACTAATAGGGCTATATGTGAATGCATTTTTTGCAGCTTCTGCTTTACGGGCTTAACCCCTAGGTTCATATTTAAGTGATGCATTATGAAACTTGGATCTAATCTGGGCATGTCAGTATATGACAATGCAAAGTTGATTTGTTTTTCTTGAAAGAATGTGATGAACTCTTCTCGCTCCAAAGGACTCAAAGATGTTGCTAAGTGAATGGATTTAGGATCCTTTTCTATTCCAATGTTAACCTTTTCTGTGGGTTTAATAAGTATAGGTGATCTTTCATCTTTGTGAGCTAGTAAGGTATCCAACATCTCTCCCTTAGGTGCCACAGTTGGGTTTTCACCTTTGAAAACATCCTTTATTTTTACTTTTTTTGGGTCTAGCACTGCCACATGGTGGTTTTCACCACTAGACCTCAATTTTTTGTATATTTTCTCTTCATTTTTTGGATTAAGAGGTTGAAAACCTACCCCTATCATCATGTTCTAAGTGAATTGATTGGTGGAAGAATTGGGTTTGACCACATTGAGGTATAAGGCCATTGAATTATGATTTGGGAAGTAGAGTAAGTCATTTGACTCAAACAGATCCCAATCGATAAGTTCTGGATGCATTAAGGACAAAGATTCATCAAATGGGATTTAATTTGAAGGAGTTAGGGACATTACTTCATTACATGGTTCATACATTGTATCATCATGTTCTATGACATGTGCCTCTTCAAGATGGTCCATGGAAGAAGGATCAAAATCCTCTTCATCAGAGTCCTCTAATATTTCTATGGGAAAGAAAGCATGTGGATTAAACACTAGGTTAGAATCTCCCACCCATGAAGGTACCCAACATTCACCTACCCATTGAGTGAAAGGAGGTGCTTTTTCTATGTTGACTTGTTGAGGTTCACTTGATGTTTGAGTTGAAATCAAACTTTGAGCCATATGTTCTTCATTCTCAACTTTAGGAGGAGTTGCATAAGTGTGAATGGTATCAACCTTTATGTCATGACAAGATTCTTTGGACAAAGAATCCCACTCATAATATCTAGAGTCATCTTCACTTTGAGAACCTACCATATGAATATGTGCATGAAAATCATGCACGGGACTTGAACTTTCTCCTTTATGTTGAAAGCCTATGCCGGCTTTCTCTTCTTTGGCTCTCCAAACTAGCTCAATAGGTTCTAACAACCCTCTATGTCAAACTCCTAAGGGTCCTCTTCCCTTATACCCCATTTTCTTCATGATATCAAATCCTTTGCCATATTAATCAGTTTGGATATTGATATGTTGCACCTTTTCATTGGAATTATCTGAATTATCATCCTCTTTATAGAGCCATTTTAATACCTCATCATCTTCTTTGTCTATTTCTTGTTTGTCACATTCTCTCATAAAATGGGAATTTTACTTATGCGGTTGATGATCTTTGGATGGTTTCCCATGTGTTCTTGGAGACGTAGTTAAATCAAAGAGGGAAATGAAATATTCCCCTACTCCTTTTGAGTTAATTTTGCATTGTTTCTCAAATTGATGCATTAGGTCACTCATCTTTTCATAGTGATCCTTCTTAGTTTGTTCTCTTTCTTCCTTATTGGGTTTAGAAGATTCCAATCTTAATGTTGATGTCTGAACTAAATTATCCTTTCAATTTGAATCCTTGTAACTCATCTTTTCTTTTCCCTTAGTTGATGTAGTTGAGTTAATTTGAATAGGGTTAGGAGTAGATGTGACTTTTGATGTTGGTTCTGAATTCTCCTCTTTGGCCTCTTCCATGGTAATTTTGGGGATAAATATTTCCCCATTATGAGGAATATACAATTCATGACTTGGCTTTAAAGTATTACAATATTGGAATGGGTTTGAATCTCCTCCAATTGTGATCTCCTCCCCTAGATAGGGAAATTTTATGCATTGGTGATATGTAGAAGGTACTGCTTGCATCTTGTGTATCCAATGCCTCCCTAGTAGGATGTTGTAGGTCAATTTCATGTCAAGGACCTGACATATAGTGTCCTTTTTGATAGGTCCCAATTGAATTGGTAGAACGATCAAACCCTTTGAAGATCTTTCCTCTTCATCATAAGCCTTAATAGTTATTTTCTTCTTTGGATCAATGAAAGACTCAGATAAACCTAATGACTTGACAAGGTTTAAAGTGAAAATATTTAGACCAGCTCCACAATCTATGAGAACTCTCTTAACCCTATGTCTTTGGATCAATACCTCTATATGCAAGGGTAAGTTTTGAGGATGTGTGATAGACATGTCATCTTGGTCCGAAAAGGAAAGAAAATGAGGGGCTATGAGGTGCCCTACCATGTTCTAAAATTTGTCTTCCTCCAAGTTTATAGGAACCGTGGTCTCATACAAGGCTTTTTCCAGAATCTCCTCTTGATTAGGAGATAATTTTAACAACTCCAAAATTGATATTTGGGTTGGAGTCTTTTGCAATTGATCCACCAAACTATAAGGCTTTGTAGTGGGTGGTGTTTGTTTCACCAAAATAGTTGGTGTCTTAGGACCAATATTAATAGGAGTAACCCCTTGTAAGGTAATCTTTGAGGCTTGCCGCCTTGTGATGGAATTAGCGGACCCTTGAATATGTTGGTCTTTAACCAAAACAACATTGATGGTATTGTCATAAGTATGAGCAAAGTTAACATTATGACTGCCTTTTGCATTATTTGCATTGTTTCCTCCATTGTTGGAATTAGAAGATTCTCCCTTTTCATGCTTATAAAAAGGAGTTTTAAAGGTTGTGTGATCTTCATTAGTTTGAGGTCTGTCCACATTTATCACACCGTTGTCTATGAGATCTTGTACCACATGTTTGAGACGTAGGCAATCATTGGTCTTATGTCCCCTATTTTGATGATAGTCACAATGGTTGTTCTCATTCCACCAGTTGGGCTTGATGTGATGTTCATATGGTTGAGCCTTTGGTAGATCAATAAGTTTATTTTCAATAAGTGTCCTTAATGCATTTTCCAATGGCTTACCCAAATTAGTGAATGTCCTTCTGGGTGTAGGTGCAAAGAATGGTTTAGGCTTAGGAGCCCCTTGATTATTCCCAAAGTTGTTATTAGTGTTGTTGTTGAAGAGCACTTTGGGTGCTTGATTCACATTATTGGCTTGAGCTGAGTTTTGAGTGAGATTAAAAGGGATAGCCTTTAAAGTATTAGCCTCCACCACTCCATCGTTAACCACTCCTTTATTGTTGTTATTCTATGTCCAATATCGACTGTTGTTGTTGTTGTTGAAATTTTGATTTTGATTGGTGTTGGAGGTATTGTTGTTGTTGTTATTCTTGTTATCTCTGTAGAGTTTGATTTCTCCACTTTTTACCAATACCTCTTCTATTTTCACCCCATTCTCAATTAAGTCTTGGAATGATCTAGGACATTGTAGCCTTAATTGATAGCTCATTTCATGATTCAAGCTATTCACAAAAATATCCATCTTTTCCTTTTTGGGTACACTTCAAGGGTATCTAGCAAATACTGCTCTCCATCATTGTAGGAAAAGTAGGAATCCCTCTCCCTCTCTTTGCTTGGTGTTGCATAGATTAAGCATTGTAACCTCATGTTTGATGTTATAAGAATAGTGAGTTATAAATTTAGAGGCCAATTCCTCAAAGGTTCTAATACCGGAGGGTAACTTTGAAAACCACTCCATTGCCATACCTCCCAAACTTCTAAGAAATAACCTCATAAGGTAAGTTGTGTCATGTATGAACTCTAGACTTAGGGCAAAAAATTCCCTTAAGTGATCTTGAGGATCAGATGTTCCTTCATATTTATAATATTTCAGATAAATAGTATTTGTTGGAAATGGTATCATGACTAAAGACTTGTCGAATGGGAATGGACACAAGGCTTCAATAGAAAAAGGGTTAGGAACCCCACTTTGTTTTAATGTGTCCAATTGTATCTGAAAAAGTTGGAATTGTTTGTTCATGATATCAATGGGGTTAGCCTCTGCTTCTTATTGTTTGAGTTTGGTGAAATCATAATCATGTGGAAGCTTGAGACCCGTTTGTGCTAGGTCTAGGAAGTACTTCTGTTTGTCTTTTTCCAAAACCTTTTCCATGAGTTTCATAAAGAAAGGGCTTTGCATAGCCTCAGTAACCTTTTCATTGATTAACTCCTCATCATTAGGGTCCATATTGGCCCCGTTGTTGGTATTGTTCATCCCTTGATTGTTAGGATCCATGTTTTTCCCTCCGTTGGTATTGTTGTTGGATCCTTTGTTGTTAGGATCAACATTTCCTTGTTTGTTCATATCCTTTGTTTACGTGATTAATTTGATCAGGATCTATATGACCAAACGGAAAAGACATCCTTGGTTCTATTTCTTTGATGGGTTCATGTAAGGGTCTTGCAGAAAAAGGATCACCTGGAAAGGGACATTCTTGTCTCAAATAAGATCCATCTAGTTGTAGGGTAGCCTTGATGTAATGGGATCAAGTAAAAACCGGCATTAACATATGTCAAATGAAGACCTCAGGTTTCAAACTCACTTTAATGACCAATCCGTGTATAAATTTTCAAAATGCCCAATAATGGTAGATTCTGATCAATTTAGGTATCCACAGTGGTAGAACGTCCAAAAGGGTATCAAAAAATTAGACTTTTTTATTTTCAATCCTTCGGTAGATACCCATTGTTTGCCATTTTAAACTTATGGGTGGCTCTTACCTGTGTGTAGGCGGCCTTTAACTATTAACATGTGGTCACTGGAAAACCTGTACATGGCGCTCTGCAATTGGCAGGCAGCGTTTGTCTGTTGATAGGCGGTTTTGATATATTCTTGCGCGGCTCTTTCCAGTTAATATGTGGTTTTTTAATGTTGTTAAGTGGCATTTTATGACTGACAAGTGGCCCAGTTTTGTTTTCAAGCGGCTCTGAAATGATGACACATGGTGCTTTGCTGATCAAATTTGATTTTAACAATTTTATTGATATTTTCTGGGTTTAAAAGTTTAAGGTCTTTGATCAGATTTATCAAAAAATATTCTTGCATGAAAATGAAGTACAAACTCAACACACACAT
>MU224084.1:74469-87387 GCA_018584345.1 Thuja plicata
AGTTAGAAGGCAATAGATCAATTTTAGCGGGTTTCCTATGCTTTTCATGTTTTTCACTAACCCCATGTTGCTAATATAACGATTTATTGAAGTGTTGGTGTTGATCTGACAGGTACCCAAATACACACACACAGGGGGTAGAGTGAGTTGATCATGATCAAAGTTTGGTTAAGTCAAAAGCTTTGAGGTGTTTTCAAATGGAGGGAAAGTTGGTTGGTTGTCTCAAAGATATTAGGAATTAAATAACTCCATCATTTAATTAAATTAGCCATGGAAGGGTGATTGGGTTGGATTTAATTTTTTTGATTTGAACTATACAATTGAAAAATCAATTGCATAATTTGATTAATCCCCTTAGGCTTGAATTTAATTATTTAATTTCATGATTATTTGATCTTTTTAATTTGATTTGATTTTTTGTCCATTTGATTTGATCCATTTTTTTTTTGCATTGACATGAAATTTTAAGGCATTTAGCTGAGATTTGCAATTTGGAATGCTTGAGATACACCTGGTCAATTTTAGGTGTCTACAGTAACCATAAGATCTGGTCATAGAGAGCTTTCTGAGGACAAAGTGGCTAGGTATGTGAATGGTTTGAGGTTGATTATGATTAAGATTGGATCAGTTGAGGAATCTTACTAGTATGCCCAAAATGAAGAAGATAAGTTGAATAGGAAACAACAGAATAGCTCTAGAGGAAGAGAGAATCAAGATACTAGTGGTGATAAGGGAAAGCAAGTAGCTGACATAGAATCTAAACCGGTTGTACCTAAGGGAGGTAATGCTGGTAAAGAGTTCAAAGATACTTTCTTTAAGTGTGGCTTGAAAGGTCATATGGATGTTTAGTGTAAGAAAGCTAAGATATTTTCTTGTGTGAGTGAAGAAGGTGGACCATATGTTGTTGAATCAAACAATGCTCCTGAAAATAGGGAAGCTCTTATGCTCCAAAATTTGAAGGTGAATAAGGAGGCAAAACCTTGTCAAAGAAAGAGTTTATTCAAGACCAAATGCAAGGCTAGAGGTAAGTGTTGTAAGGTGATTGTAGATGGTGGTAGCACTGATAAATTAGTTTCTAAGGATATGATGTAGAAGCTTGGTTTGAGAATACTTAAACATCCAAGTCCTTATAAGATTGGTTGATTTCATGAAGATTATGTGGTGGAGGTGAGGGAATAGTGCATGGCAAATTTTTGCATTGGTTCTTATAAAGATGCAATATTATGTGACATGGTGGTAACAAGTATATGTCATGTAATGTTTTACTTGGTAGTATGACAGAGAGGTTGTTCATGAATGCAGTTTGAACATAATTACCATTAGGAAGGATGGTAAGAGGTGTAAATTTCCTCCTTTGATCAATAAGGAGAAGGAGGTGAAGAATCTGAGTCTTTGCAGAAGGTACAAGTTGAGAGAAGACCTAAGAAGTGAGCCTAAGGTTGGATCTGATGGTGAGTTGGATCTGAATCATTTACTATACCTAGTTGATGGAAGGAAGAAGACAATGCAGGTTGTAGATGAGGAAGATTATTTGGTGAAGAATAAGTACAGGATTACTGTCTGTTGTTCTTTCTGATTTTTATGAGCTTCTCTCATGGAAAATATTTTTTGTACCCTAGCGGTCTGATGTTGGAGAAACTTGCGTCCTTGGTAATATTGCATCATCAAAAAAAAATTAGGCTTTGTGGTGAACTAGTTTTGTTACCTCTTTTGTGTTTACTTTTTGTTCTTGGTTGTTAGTTGAGTGCTTGTTGGCTTGGTGGAGTTTTTTACATCTTGAAAAGTTGTGGTCATGATATGGTGTTCATGGGGTCATTAAGAATCTTTTCATATAAACACAACTCATTTGGAGTTACTGTACTTGAGTTCTGTTGGATTCTTTGACTGGATGTAAGGAGTTTTGGTTCTAGGAAGTTTTCTAAGATTCTATGAGTGGTTAATCCATAGAGATGTTGGGAAGGACTGGTGAAAAGGGTTTGTTCATTTATATTTTTAGATTCTAATTCTATGATTGTTCTTCTCTAGGTGGCATGGTTTGGTAGATCCTATTATTTCTCTATCATTTTCTTTTGTTCTTCATGACACTAGCTCAGTGAGTTAACTGGTTGATTGATTATAGTTGCTTGGGGATTATGATCGATGGAGCTGAATGACATGAATTCCTAGGTGGATCTTTGTGTGGCCGACTTGGTTGTTGGATTTATCCTTGGGAAACATTTATTTTTTGTATTTTTTTAGATATTTGGGTTGACTGGTCTAACATGTTTGTCTTGCAGAATGTAATAGTTTGTTGAGGCTGACCTATTGTTGGTTTTGTATAAATGTAATGTGTCATTGCATTTTTAAGGGGAAGAAAAAGTCTTCAAGATGGTTGGGTAGCAGAAAAGCTCCTAGAGGATAACTATGAGACTTAGGAAGATCTAGGAGTAGGTTTGAGTTGAGTTGTTTTTCTTTGTACTTGGTCATAATCAGCAATGCCTTACATCCCGACATGTATGAAGAAAATTGATGAATAAAATATTTTATTTTTTTAGAACTTTTTGTTCTTGAGGGTATCTTGTTTTTTTTCTATTGTGTTGACACTTGTTGCAAGGTTGTACATCTCCTTTGGGGACTTGTCCCTCCTTGAATGCATCAAAAGAAAGAAATTCATTATTGAAGGAAAGGAAATAATGATACTATGGATGATTATTGAATGATAAACATGTCCTTTAGAGGCATAAAAAAATATTGTTAATAAAAGATGCTAAGATCTTATGTACAACAAGGTATCTCAAGCCAAAAAAGGAATTTATCATAAAGTAATGCAAAACCATACAGAGATGAAAGAAGAGAGAAAGGATGATGCATTATATAATCTTAGTGCACAACCCATTATACAATATATGTGACCCCAAACAAGGAAGAAATTGTAAATAGGATATGCCAATCTTGGTAGGAGAAATATTTTGTAATAGTAAGCCCATACACAAGAAGACATCATAGTACAATAGAGATGAACAAAAAAGAAAAGTGGATCCTAATAAAGAGAAGAGAATGATCCAATATATACCCTAAGTGATATATCTTTTATAATAAACATGAAATTTCAAGAAAGCATAAGGTTGAAACTCGGGATGTAAATATCCTTGTGTTAAACAACAAATTCATGCAAGAAAGAACAATAAGCTCTAAAAGATACAAGTCCATAATGGATATTGGAGGCTGAGTAAGAGAAGAAAAAAATAAAGGGATGACAAATTTAAGCTCCCTAAATGGTTTCCCATGTATTCAAAGTATGCACTTCCTAGCCAAAATAAGGAAAAAATATAGGCTATGAAGGATATCATTGTATAAAGAAACATGCTAATAAAGAGAAAATATATCCCTAAAAGAAGAAAAGAATGATGAACCTTTACCCCTAGTAAAGGAAGAAAAGGATAATTTCCTACTATGATGAACCTTTATCCCCAATTAAGGGAGAAAAGGATAATTTCCTACTATTTTTCCCTCATGCTCATTGCACAAAGTATAATGGAGAGAAACACAATAGGATAAAGAAATGCTAGTTGTGAACTTTGGTATGAAGAAAATGTATAATATCTGGTGTTGAATGAATAAGACTTCTATCAATGGATTCTTGAAAAAAAATTCTAAACTGAACACAATCGCAAAGTAAGTGTTTATTTATATGATGATAAAAACACAAAAATTCACCCTTAATAGGATTTTTACCTTTAGAGAGGTTTATATAAGGGAATACTATCTTTGGATTGTACTTGAGACTCCAATAGATTCTATTTTCCAATGTTAAGTGGTCATCATAATGGGATATAGCATTAGATGGAGTGGGCAAAAGAATGTCAAGAGGAGGTTTTGGTTGAGATGAAGATGGAGAATAATTATCAACATGAGTAACATGATGTTTCTTAGGATCATGGTGTGGGAATAAAGGAACATCATCTATTATTGGCAGAGGTAAATCAAGATGTTATCTTTATCAAAGGAATGAGAAACTACTTTGAGGCTATGAATGATAGTAGGTTGAGGAGATTCTGGCACAAAATCTCTAGGAAG
The DNA here is from genome assembly GCA_018584345.1 of Thuja plicata. Lineage (NCBI taxonomy): Eukaryota > Viridiplantae > Streptophyta > Pinopsida > Cupressales > Cupressaceae > Thuja > Thuja plicata. The sequence goes on from MU224084.1 coordinate 78,526, forward strand.
TTGGTCTTGAGAAGTATTAGGAGGAGTAATGAAACGTAAAGCACCTTTATGAGCTTTTTGATAAAGATTAATAGAAATTTTAATACCTTTCTCATTAATACTAAGTCCTAAACCTTTGTAGCCTCATTGAGTGGTCATATCATATCTTGTACTATAAGTAGCTTTTAATGTAGAGGAAAAAGGTATTAATACTGAGGTGTACGAGCATGTTTTGTATAAAGAGGAATTGTAGGAGGAATATTTTTTTTAGGAAGATTAGTATTCTCATCCTTTTTATGTTGTGGAGACAAAGTATTATCCAAAGCGTTGGAAGAGAATCTAGGAAATGTCTAACATCTGGATCATGGATAATATTTTGGAGATTGTGAAAAGAATCAATAAAATTTTGAGGATCATTAGGAGGTTGAACTTAAGTAGGGTGAATAATATTATGAAGTTTGACACTAGGACCATTAACAAAGACCCTTATGTAATCTATCTATTCCATGCATTTTGTTAAAATGTGAAGGAAGACATGTGCAATATTGATAATGGTCTTGAAATATGTGTTGTAGGTAAGGGTGATATTATTTAATACCTTTAATCCATATGCAAGAATACCATGAAGGAATTTAAACATAATAAAATGTAGGAAGTTATTATACACTCCATGTGTTTGATAAAGCAAGGTAAGAAGAAAAGTGATGACATAAGTAATTGCAAACCGATCCAGTTTAGAGATCAGTTCCATGTTAACAAAGACACAACTAGATCTCAAAATAAGAATGAGATAAGGATAAGATCTACAATAATAGAAAAGAGGTACTCTCAATGTAATAAAATAGACCAGAATATTACTACCCAATTAAAATTTAGAAAGGATGAAAGTGGTGGGTTCACCAAAATGTATAAATGAACCTACAAGAATGTAAAGGAAATCCAACACCACGATCAAAGGAGGAAATGTAATCATATGGATTCACCAAAATGTATAAGTGAACCTGCAAGCATGTAAAGGAAATCCAACACCAAGACCAAAAGAGGAAATGTAATAACTTAGGTTCACCAAAATGTATAAGTGAACCTACAAGCATGTAAAGGAAATCCAACACTGATATAAAAAGAGGAAATGTAATAAGTTGGGTTCACCAAAATGTATAAGTGAACCTACAAGAATGTAAAGGAATGATGAAGGTTACTCCCCTTATTCAATAAAACACATAAAATACAATAAAATAATTAGATAATTGAAAGAACAGGAACACTTTCTTTCTATTATTTTTAATGAAATGACATTTTAATATTTATATAAGTAACATGTTATAGCCACATGGGCATTTTCATTACAATAATCTGCAAGATAGAGCCACAATATACACTGGAACTTAACCATAAATGTCACCTTTATCCCTATATAATTAGCACAATTAACCACCTTAGTATATTTTGGAAAGTAAAAATTTCTCATTTTGGGACCTCCGATTCAATTCCCCGCCTTAAGTGATTTTTCTCACTAGTCCTTTTGTCTTAAGTCGATTGACTATTATATTGACCACATTTTCAAAATGCCACAAAGAGATATATGTTTTAGGCTTGTGAAATGCTATTTGATCAAAGTTTCACTCATATTCGTAGCCTCTAAGGTCTTAAAAGTTGAGCTCAAAGTTTTTGTACCACCCCGCCAAAATAGAAAATGCAATATCTTCAAAATCAGGCTTTATCTTTCCATGAGAATTTACTAGCAGGCTTATATATTCAAAATGAACCTCCAGGGAAGCAATTGGAACAGTCTATTCTTGCATGAACCACTTACTAAAAATAGTAAATTTTCCAAAAATAGTAACCATGTCCAAAGATGGCCTTTATTGAAAACTAGACAGTATTTTTGTGTGATGCGAGATTGCTCTTATACCCTGGATACTCCTGCATCAGACACCTAGGGTAATTTTAGAAGTGATCTTGTGGCATCTCAAGTGTTCAGAGGAAAACAAAGGTGTTTCTTTGACAGCCATGATGATTCTTCAATAGTTTGTCCCTTCCATTTGACCAAGTACTCTTCATATTTCTTGTTTCTTGTGCTTCTACCCACATGACTCTCTAGGATATCATCTATCTCTTTTTTAGTTGAAGTAGGTTCCACAATACTCCACTGTGCTTCTAATATTTCATCTTCCATAATACCTTCACAATACTCTATCAAATCTGAAATATTAAATACAGGGGAAATATTTAGTTCACTGGGAAACTCTACTTCATAATAATTTCTTGAATCATGCTTCTTCAGGAGTTTGCATAGTCCAAATTTCTACATCTTAAACTTATTATATGTTCCCACTAGAAATCTCTCCTTTCTCAAATGAACCATAAATTCATCTCTAATCTAAAATTACTTATGTGTACTTTTTTTATCTGCCTTAGCCTTTTATTGAATATTCATTTTATTAATATGCTTCCTCACCTCTTCATGAAAATTCTTCAAGTGTTCTATAAATTCTTCAGCTTCAACACTACTCTTTTCTCCATTGTCTAGCTTCCTTAATTCTGAATCATTTCTAGGACTACTTCCACATACAATCAGGAATGGTGATTTACCATTTCTCCTATTGATTGAACTATTTGTATGCAAATTATGCATGTGGTAAAATCAAATCCCACTCTTTAATTTTATCTCCTACTAATAATCTCAACAAATTTTCCAAACTCCTATTCACTATTTTTTTATTTCCATCAATCTATGGATGGTGTGCTAAGCTGAACTTCATATTTTTCTTCAGCTTCTTCCATAATGTCCTCCAAAATTACCCAACAAACTTAGTGTCTCAATCTAAAACTGTTCTTTTTGGTAGACCGTGTAGTATCACCAATTATATGAAAGACAATTCATCCACATGAACAACATCATTATTATTTCTATAAGGAATGAAATATGTAATCTTCAAGAACCTGTCCACCACCACAAAAATGGAATCATGCCCTCTCTACATCCTTGGTAAACTGGGAACAAAGTCCATAATAATATCTTCCCATGGTCTCTCTAGTACAGGTAATGGGTGATATAACCTTAGATTCTTCCCGGTTCCTTTTGTCATCTGGCATATTCTACAACTCTTCCCAAACTTCTTAACATCTTTTTGTAATTATGGTCAATAATAATGCTCACTAATGAGAGAACTAGTTTTATCTCAACCAAAGTGTCCATCTAAACCTCCATTATGCTTATCTTTGACTATCTTTCTCCCTCATGGAACTCTTTGGAATACACAACTGGCTCCCTCTAAATAACATCCAATCTTGGATTATAAAATCTAACCATCTGGTCATATCAAGAGTAATAGTTTTTTAACAAGCTCTCAAGGCCTCGCTAATATTAGGATCCTCAAGATATAAAATCTTGAGTTCATTGAGCCCAAAAACTTTGGTTTGCATCTCTATCAACAAATTTTTCCTACTTCTCAGAGAATCTACAACCTTAGTATACTTTTCACTCCTGTGATTCTAAACAAAAGTGTAACTCTGCAAAAACTCAACCCACTTTAAATGCATTTGTTAAAATTTTCCTTGTCTATACAAATACTACAAAAATTTATGATGAATAAACAAAAAAAATTATTTAGAGAAATAATAATTTCCCCACTTCCTCAATGCCAATACTATAGCATAAAACTCCTGATCATAAAAATAATATTTTCTTTTGGCATTATTCAACTTCTCACTAAAATAAGCATTGTGTTTACTTTCTTGGCTCAAAACACCTCCAATGGCATTTCCACTAGCATCACAATCTACTTGAAATACCTTATTAAAATATCAAAGTGCCAAAATAGGTTTCTCTTTAACTTTTCTTTTTAAAAACTCAAAATTATTTCTGCTCATGTAGTCCACTTAAAATTTTTTATATCCCCTCTCATGGTTTTTGTCAAGGGTCCATAGATACTACTAAAATTCCCAATAAAATTTTTGTAAAATCTATCCAAACCATGAAAATATCTTACATCATTAGAACTCCTTGGAGTAGGCCATTCAAGGATATCCTTCACTTTCTCTGGGTTCATGTTAAGTCCATCGGTTGAGACAACAAATCCCAAGTACACTAACTCCTTTTTTTACAAAACTGCACTTCTTTAGGTTAATCAACAACTTTTCTTCCCTTAACTTCTCAAATACCCTATGATTGTGCATTATATGCTCTTCTAATATCTTACTGAACATAAAAATATCATACAAGTAAACAATAACAAACTTACTCAGAAACTATTTCAATACCTCATTCATGAGCCACATGAATGTACTTGGTATATTAGTTATCCCAAAAGGAATGACTAACCACTCATATGAGACCTCCTTTTTCTTGAAGGATGTCTTCCATTCATCTCCTTATCTAATTTTGGATTTGGTGATATCCACTCTGCAGATCTATCTTTGTGAAATACTCAGCTCCAATCAAGCAATCCATAATGTCATCAAACCTTGGGAAGGAAAATCTATACTTGACAATTATCTTATTGATAGCCCAAGAATTTGTACATGTCCTCTATTCCCCATTTTTATTTTCAGTGCTATTATTGTCGGTACAACACATGGGCTCAAACTCTCTCGAATCAACCCCTTTTGCAACAACTCTTGTACTTGTCTATTCAATTCTTCACTCTCTATTGGATTCATTCTATGGGCTTCCTTAAATGGAAAATTGGCTCCAAGAATGAAGCATTTGATGACTAATCTTTCTTATTGGTGGAAACCCATCAAGTACATTACTAGATGCAATATCCTGAAACTCATCCAAAACATCTATGACTTTGATAGGTAAAATCTTCTACTTCCTCTTTATCAACTTTTGTTAATTAAATCAAAAAACATATTCTCATGCTTCATGCCTTCTAGAAACTTCATTCCATCAACTAAAAATATTGTTGGCATTAATACATACCTTTTCATTTGTTTCCTTCAATGGCTTCATCTTGTGTCGGGGCTTCATCATTTGTGAAAGAATAGGTATTTGCATACCCATCATGTATTTCATGATGATAAAATTATCATGGTCTCCCACACAATAGATGACAAGCATCCATAGGCATAATATCACATAATAACTCAACATGACAGTTTTCAATTTTGAACTTTACCATACATTGTTCATTAACCAAAACCTTGTGATCCTTCTACAACCAAGAAATTTTGTAGGGACAATTTATCAACCATTTACTTTGAAAAAATGTTATTAGTACTACGACCATCAACAATGACATTGCATACTTTACCATTACACTTACACCTTGTGACAAAAAAATTATTCCTTTCCACAGGTTCCTTCTGATAATTCAGCAAGGCTCTTCTGGTGAAAGGACCTCTCCTCTTTCAGAATCTTTAGAATGTGATGATTTGGCATCTTCATCCACATGTGCAACTTGTGCATTTTCTTGGTCTTTTATTTTTCCTCCCTTGATGTTGGGGACACTCATAATCTCTATTTCCTTCTCCATAATGGAAACATGTCCCATGAAAACCACCTATTCCTAGTCCTTTCCCTCTTCGTCTTCCTCTACGATCTCTCTTACTTTGATTGTGAGGGTTACAGAAATTATTTCCCCTTTGATTTTGACTACTCCTAGAATCACCATTCTTCTTCTAATATTCATTTCAGCATCAATAAGATGGTCCACTAGGCTTACCACCATGACCTCTTCATGAATACTCAGCCTCAACCCATTTATGTTATGAGAAACATTCTCCTTGTTGGATTTATATTGACCCATTCTGATAAGGAATTGATAGAACTCTTTCGTATATTCCTAGATATATTTTCTTGTCTACTTCAACCCTTGCATTTTCTTTATCAAATCAAGCTCATATCAACAAGAATGAACTATCTCTTCAATCTTTCTACCATTATATCCCTTTTTTTTTATCATATCCTTTCCTTTTCTATTCCTTTCTAAAAAAAAAAATTTCCACAAAATTTTTGCATGGTCTTTTAGCTTGGCCTTTATAAATCTAACCCTCTCAAGATCTTTTATTTCCTCATACTCAAAGTACTTTTCCATATCATTGATCCAATCAAACAACTCTTCCGGATTAATATTTTCACAAAATGTAGATACTTCAATCTTTCCTCTCTTTTCAATCTTAGAAATGGCCCTAAAAAACCTAGCCTCCTAAGGATCCCAAACCATTTATTTCTCTTCTTAAAACTATCCCTCTTGTTCAGATTCATCCCCACTTTTATATCTTTCCCTAACATTAGTTCCTCTATGCAGATCCTCTTGCAGTGCTTTCACTTCCTTCTAAAGGGCTCTAAAACCCTCTTCTGTCACACCGACAACTCTTCCATCATGGTTCCTTCTTGGAGGCATTTTTAGTACTTATATCTTAGACCAAAACCACAGTCGGTGCAAACTGTCTCATGTTTGGTGACCTGTCTACATACTCAAGAACCTAGCTTTGATACCACTTGATGAAGGGTACTCCACATATTCAATCAAATACATCCAATACAACAATGAAATAAACATATAATTACAAGAGCTTAAAAAATGGAAAGAGTAGGAACACTTTTTTTCTATTATTTTTAGTGAAATGAAATTATAATATTTATAAAAGTAACATGCTACAGCCACATGGTAATTTTCATTACAATAATCGTCAAGACAGAGCCACAATATACACTATTGGAATTGAACCCTAAAATCCCCCTTCAGCACTATATTAGTAGTGCAATTAACCATCTTAGAATATTCTAGAAAGAAAAAATTTCCCATTTTTGCACCCCGTGATTCAATTCCCTACCTTAAGTGATTTTTCTCACTAATCCTTTTATAGTGAAACTTGAGTCATGAAGGCCCAACTTCTGAAAACCATAACTTGTGAATCGTTGAGTCAATTTTCTATTATGACACAATTTTAGAAATGTCATGAAGTGATCTACACCATAGGCTTAAAAAGCGCCAACCGATCAAAGTTTCACCCCTTTTTAGAGCCTCTAAGACCTTCAAAACAGATCTCAAATTTTTTGTACCACTCCACCAAAATAGAAAATATAATATCTTCAAAAATAGACTTGGTATTTCCAAGAAACTTTACCAGAAGGCTTATATATCCAAAATGAGCCTCCAGGGAATAAATTGGAAAATCTATGCTCATAATAACCACTTACTAAAAATAGTAAATTTTCCAAAAATAGTAACCCTATCCAAAGATAACCCTTATTGAAAAATAAACATTTTTTTGTGTGATACAAGATTTCTCTTACACCCTAGATGCTCCTACATCAAATACCCAGGATAATTTGAGAAGTGTCTAATGACATATAACTGATTAAATGTTTGATAATGTTAAGTTGAAGATGATGCAAGACATTAAAATAGTTAATGGTTTTTATTGTCATTCATGTCAACTTGATATCATCTATACGGTCATGTACATAATGACAAAGACTTCAGAGAATCAATGGAACAGATATTATGCTTTCAACAATGCATAAAAGTCAAGTATTCACTAAGTGATAGATAACACCGATGGAGTGCACACCATCGATAAAGGAAAAGTAAAAGTCACAGTGATGCCCGACGAGCAGAAGATAGTGTTGCCTAATGAAGCAAAATCCTATGATGCCTGATGGACAGAGATATCGAAGCTAACTGAAGTTGCACCAATGGAACTGGCAGTTGTCACTGATGACTAACTACAGAGTTGACTAACAGAATAGAGAGTTCAGAAAATGAAAAAATATCTAGCTGGCAGAGCTTAAGGATAGACTTAATTGGTTGTTTTATTTGTTTTATTTTCCTAGAGTTAAGTAATTGATTTAAAGAATATTTGTACAATTGGCAAGAAGATAACTACAAGATAAATCGGGAGTTAAAGTCGTAAATCAGATTGGTTGGATTGTTTTTCATGCCAAGAATCAAGAATCAGGAATCAAGAATTAAAGAACATCATGTCTATATAAGAGACAAGCATAATTCATTTCCTTAATCACTAATAACCAAAAATCAAATACACGGAAGGGGGGTGAATAGAAAGGGGGTGCTGAAGAGAAACTGGTGAAGGATAACTTCATACAGTCCTGATCAATCAAGCTGAAGGAGAGCTAAAGAATTCTGTAGACACCAACAAACAGTGAAGCACAACATCAAAAAGAATAAAGTGTGGAGCACAAAGAAGTGAGTTGATACATTGATCAGAGAGGTATTGTACTTAAATAGATCTGAAAATCTACAATTCAAGTTGCATTAGAAATAGGTCATAATATTTCAGTTTAACCATTGAAGCATCAAGTCTCCTAACAAAGCAGGACTTAACCATATTTTATAATTGAGGTATATCCTAACAGATTGCCAAAAAGGTTGATTCATGAAAGTAGCATTGAATTTTCATAAAGCCTATTGACAGCCTAAGAAGAAGGTTGATTCAAGGATGGTAGCAAGATTTGCCTAAAGCCTATTGAAAATCTAAGAAGGAGGCTGACTCAAGGATGGTAGCAAAATAGATGCCAGATACTAAGTGACAAACTATGTATAAAAATCCTCTAACAAGGTCGTACTTAACAGTGTGTTTGTAACCTTTAACAAGGTTGGCTCCTAACAGGGCTCACTTGAGAACAGTGAAAATTTGGGGTACCGGTCCCAGTGATTTTTTCGTTGATAGGGTTTCCACATTAAAATCCATGTGTTATGTGTTTATGGTTTATTACTTTACTATTTTACATTTCACATATGTTAAAATCCATGTGTTATGTGTTTATGGTAAACCAAAAAACAGTTAGTTATTATAAGTATTTCATGGCATGCATCTTGTAGGGACTTAATAATCTAAGGTATATTGATTGGTGGTTAAAGATTAAAGGATAAATTTTTGAGGCCATTGATTCACCCCCCCCCCCCTCCT
>MU224084.1:89245-117532 GCA_018584345.1 Thuja plicata
AAGCATTCAAGATGTTTAAATGGTATAAGGCTATGGTAGAAAAACAAAGTGGTAAGGATCTAAAATGTTTAAGATCAGATAGAGGAGGAGAATTTATATCAGATGAATTCACTAATTTTTGTAATGACCGTGGTATAAAAAGATAGGTTTGTGTACTAAGAACACCATAGCAAAATGGGATTACTGAGAGAAGAAACAAATCAATAGTTGATTGTGCAAGAAAACTGATGGTAGAGAAGGACATCACCCAAATATTCTGGAGGGCAGCTGTTAGCACTGCTATTTATACACTTAACAGAGTACAATTGAAGAAGGACACAAAGAAGACTCCTTATGAGATATGGTATGGTAAAACACACAATGTAAGTTACTTCAAAATATTTGGTAGTCAATGTTATGTCTTAAAGGATGATAGAAACGGAAAGCTTGATGCCAAAAGTGATGAAGCTATTTTTCTGGGGTATTCTACTAAGAGCAAAGCTTTTAAATGTCTAATCAAGGCTTCTAAAAAAATAGTTGAAAGTGCAAATGTGAAGATTGATGAATTTGTAAAAAATAATGAGCTGGAAAGCACAAAAGAACCAGAAGACTACAAGTTTGTATATTGTGAAGATCCCATAAATCTACCCGAGCAACAGTGCTTAATTCCAGAACAATAGAATGTTGCAACCGACGGTCAGAATGTTGTTACCAATAGTCATGATAATGATCAAGATAATGTGCAAGGTAATGAAGATCAAGCTGATACACAAAGAGTTGTACCTATACTTTCTAGATATGTAAGAAGGAACCATCTAGAGGACTAGATCATAGGAGATAAGAAAGCTGGTACAAGAACAAGAAGTAAGTATTTACACTCAAATTGCTTAATTTGTGAGTTTGAGCCAAAATTTGTCAATGCTGAACTAGATAATGAAGAATGGATAAGTACTATGAATGATGAGATTGAACAGATTGAGAAGAACAATACATGGTCACTTGTTCCAAGACCAGATGACAAGAATGTCATCGGTACTAAATGGATATTCAAGAATAAGCTAAATGAAAATGGAGAAGTCACAAGGAAAAAAGCAAGACTAGTATGCAAGGAGTATTCACAAGAGGAAGGTATAGACTATGGATAAAAATTTTCACCCTTTACTAGACTAGAAGGAGTAAGAATACTACTTGCTTATGCTGCATATAAAGGATTCAAAGTATATCAAATGAATGTCAAGTCAGCATTCCTAAATGGAATACTTGAAGAAGAGGTATACATTGAACAACCAGAAGGGTTTGTAGATCTAGACAAGAGGAACATGGTATGTTGACTTTGCAAAGCCTTGTATGGATTAAAAAAAGCTCCTAGAGCCTAGTATTAACGACTTCATTCCTATCTAATAAGTATTGAATTCATAAGGACTAGTGAAAATAGTAATCTTTATTTGAAAGAAGATACTGATTCTAACACTTTGATTGTTGACATATTTGTTGATGACATCATATTTGGAGGCAATGATATGCAATGCAAATCATTTGTTGATGAAATGAGCAAAGAGTTTGAGATGTCTATGTTTGGAGAGATCAAGTTCTTTCTTGGTCTCTAGATCATTCAACAAAGTGAAGGTATTTTTATTACTCAGTCCAAATACATCAAAGAGGTCCTGAAAATATTCAAGATGGAAGATTCCAAACCTGTTGGAACACTGATGGCTACTAGATGCAAATTATCAAAGGAAGACAAGCCAACAGAGGTAAATTAGACTCTATACAGATCAATGATAGGGAAACTCATGTATGTTGTACACACTAGACCAAATATTGCACATGCAGTAGGAATTGTTGCTAGATTTTCTGCTAACCCCAGGGAATCACATATGACTGTTGTGAAGAGAATCTTAAGATATCTGAAGAATACTTAGGAATTTGGCTTATGGTATAGAAGAGAAGGCAAATTTGAACTAAAAGTATTTACCGACGCTGATTGGGTTGGAAATCTTGATTATCGGAAGAGAACAACTGGAGGAGCATTCTTTATGGGTGACAGACTTGTCACATGGATTAGAAAAAAGAAAGGATGCATCTCTCAGTCTACTGCAGAAGCAGAATATGTTGTTGCTACTGCAAACTACTCAAATATTGCGTGGATCAAATAGTTGCTGGAAGGTATGCATATGAAGATCTTAGAACCAGTGATTATATATTGTGATAACACCAGTGCAATAAACATTTCCAAGAATCCAGTCATGCATGCAAAGACTAAACACATTGCCATCAAGTATCATTATTTAAGAGAACAAGTTCAAGAAAAAGAGGTGATACTTGAATATGTGAAATCAAAAGAACAATTGGATGATATCTTCACCAAGCCACTGCCCAAATATTTGAGAAAAAGAATAGGGGTCAAACCCATGTCTACTAGTCAGTAAAGGACTGAAGGCTACATCATCCTATATATTATCATAAAATCATTCATGTTGATGCAAGCAAAAGATGAACTTCAAAGCTACATCTATATACAGAAAGGTATATATTAGAACCGAGCACCAGAGCATATTGTTATATTGATGATGGATAAGGTAAATTCAAGGAATATATTATGGATAGAAGAAAATAGTTGTTTGACATAAATGTCAGATATTTACATGAGATATTTGTTTGGCATTATTGTCAAAGGGAGAGAATGTATCCATTTTATCATCAGAAACTATTCATTATCAGATTACTCCAAATAGGGAGAGATCATATCCATAGGGAGAGAATTTTTATAAAGAAATCATATACAAAGGGAGAGTTGCTGACAAGAGACAGATAAATCAAAGAAGAAGAAAAATCAAAAGAGAGAAATTGACACTAAAAGAGAACACAACACATCAGAAGAAGAAACACAGAAAGATGCAAGATTCAAATCTAAGCTAACACAGAGCTTACCAGCGGTCAGACACTTTTATTGGTTATCAAAACAAAGTGTTTGGTAATTTGATGAATTTGAACAATTGTATTTCATATTATATTAGAAATAGTATAGTATGATAATATAGTATGTTGCCATCAATGCCAAATGGAGAGATTGATGACATATAACTGATTGAATATTTGATAATGTTAAGTTGCAGACGATGCAAGACATTAAAATAGTTAATGGTTTGTATTTTCATTGATGTCAACTTGATATCATCTGTATGGTCATGTACATAATGCCAAAGACTTGAGAGAATCAATGGAACAGAGATTATGCTTTCAACAATGCATAAAAGTCAAGTATTCACTAAGTAACAAACAACACCAACGGAGTGCACACCATCAGTAAAGGCAAAGTAAAATTCATAGTGATGCCCGACGAGCAGAAGACACAGTTGCCCAATGAAGCAAAATCCTATGATGATCGATGGATGGAGATCATGAAGCTAACTAAAGTTGCACCAACGGAACTGGCAGTTGTCACTGATGACTAACTATAGAGTTGACCAATAGAACAAAGAGTTTAGAAAATGACAAAATATCTAGCTGGCAGAGCTTAAAGATAGACTTAACTGGTTGTTTTATTTGTTTTATTCACCCAGAGTTAAGTAATTTATTTAAAGAAGATTTGTATAGTTGGCAAGAAGATAACTACGAGATAAATCAGGAGTTGAAGTCGTAAATCAGATTGGCTAGATTTTTTTTCATGCCAAGAATCAAGAATTAAGGAACATCATGTCGATATAAGAGACAAGAATAATTTATTTCCATAATCACTAATAACAAACACTCAAATACACAGAAGGGGAGTGAATAGAAAGAGGATGCTAAAGAGAAACTGGTGAAGGATAACTTCATACAGTCCTGATCAATCAAGCTAAAGGAGAGCTAAAGAATTTTGTAGACATGGATGAACAGTGAAGCACAACATCATAGAGAAAAAAGTGTGGAGAACAAAGAAGTGAATTGATACATTGATCACAGAGGTATTATGCTTAAATATATCTGAAAAATATGCAATTCAAGTTGCATTAGAAATAGGTCATAATGTTTCAGTTTAACCATTGAAGAATCAAGTCTATTAATAGAGTAGGATTTAACCATCTTCTATAATTGAGGTATATCCTAACAGATTTCCAAAAAGGTTGATTCATGAAAGTAGCATTGAATTTGCATAAAGCCTATTGACAGCCTAAGAAGAAGGTTGATTCAAGGAAGGTAGCAAGATTTTCCTAAAGCCTACTGATAGTTTAAGAAGGAGGCTGATTCAAGGATGGTAGAAAAATAGATTCCAGATACTAAGTGACAATCTATGTATAAAAATCCTCTAACAAGGTCGCACTTAACAGTGTGTTTTTAACCTTTAACAGGGTTGGCTCCTAACAGGGCTCACTTCAGAAGAGTGAAAATTTGGGGTACCGGTCCCAGAGGTTTTTCCCTTAATAGGGTTTCCATGTTAAAATCCATGTGTTATATGTGTATGGTTTATTACTTTACTATTTTACATTTCACATATGCATTTTTGCATTGATTGGTATACTCTGCATATTTACTGAGTATCGGTAAATAGTTTTACAGACAAGGTAAACCAACAGACAGTTAGTTATTATAATTATTTCATGGCATGCATCTTGTAGGGACTTAATAATCTGAGGTGTATTGATTAGTGGTTAAAGATTAAAGGATAAATTTTTGAGGCCACTGATTCACACCCCCCCTCTCAGTTATTATTAATAGTGTCCTTGTCACATCTCAGGTGTTCAAAGGAAAAACAAGGTAGTCAACCTCATCCTTTGATATCCATGATGAGTCTTCAATAGGTCACCCCTTCCATTTGATTAAGTACTCTTCATATTTCCTATTTCTTGTGCTTCTACCCACATGACTATCTCGGATACCATTTATCTCTTGTGTAGTTGAATTAGGTTCTAAAATATTCCATTATGCTTCTTATATTTTATCTTCCATACTACCTTCAAAATACTCTATCAAATGTGAAATATTAAACACACATGAAATATTGAGTTCACTAGGCAACTCCACTTCATTAGCATTTCCTGATCCATGCTTCTTCAAGATTTAGCATGGTTGAAATTTTTTCATCTTCAACTTATTGTGTGTTCCCACTAAAAATATCTCCTTTCTCAAATGAACCATAACTTTGTCTCCAGTCTGAAATTCCCTATGACTACTTTTCTTATCTACCTTAACCTTATACTAAATATTAATTTTATTAATATTTGTCCTCCCCTCTTCATGCAAATTCTTCAAGTGTTCTACAAATTCTTCAGCTTCATCACTACTCTTTTCTCCATTTTCCAACTTCCTTAATTATGAAGAATTTTTAGAACTACTTCCATATAAAATCTGGAATGATGGTTTTCTAGTGCCCTTATTGACAGAATTATTGTATAAAAATTATGCCCGTGGTAAAATCAAATCCCACCCTTTTGTTTTATCTCCTACTAACCATCTCACCAAATTTCCTAGACTCCTATTCACCACTTCTATATGTCCATCATTCTTTGGCTAGTGTGTTGAGATGAACTTCAATTTTTTATTTAGCTTCTTCCATAATGTCCTCCAAAAGTACCTAAAAAACTTAGTTTCTCAATCTAAAACTATGCTTTTTGGTAGACCATGTAGTCTCACCACTTCTCTGAAAAACAATTTGGCCACATAAACAACATCATTAATCTTTCTAAAGGGAATGAAATGCACCATCTTCAAGAACCTATCTAACACCAAAACAATGGAGGCATGCCCTCTCTATATCCTTGCTAAACCAAGATCAAAGTCCATACTAATTTCCTCTCATGGTCTCTCTGGTATATTTAATGGATGATATAACCCTGTATACTTGTTGGTTCCTTTTGCATCTGACATATTCTACGACTTTGTAAAAACTTCTTAACATCTTGTTACAATTGTGGCCAATTATAATTCTCACTAATGAGAGCAATAGTTTTATCTCAACCAAAGTGTCCATCCAATCCTCCATTATTCTTATCTTTGATTAATTTATCCCCCATAGAACTCTTTGGAATGTACAACTAGATCCCTCAAAATAACATCTCATCTAGTCCTGTCTAGAGTAACAGGTTATGTGTAAGCTCTTTAGGCCTCACTAAAATTAGGATCCTCAGGATACAAACTCTTGAGTTCATTGAACCCAACAACTTTGATTTGCATCTCTATCAACAATTTTTTCCTACTTCTTAGAGAATTTACAACCCTATTAGACTTCCCACTCTTGTGCTTCAAAATAAAAGTGTAACTTTGCAAAAACTCAACCCATTTTAAATGCCTTTGGTTCAACTTTAATCCTTGGATATTCAAATAATACAAAGCTTTATGATCAGAAAAAAAAATATTTAGGAAAAAGATAATGTCTCCACTTCCTTAATGACTGTACTATTTCATAAAACTTCTAATCATAAACAAGATATTTTCTTTTGGTATTATTCAACTTCTCACTAAATAAGCATTGGCTTTACCTTTCTCACTCAAAATAGCTCCAATGGCATCGACACTAGCATCATAGTCTACTTGAAATACCTTATTAAAATATAGAAGTGCCAAAACAGGTTTCTCTATAAGTTTTGTTTTCAACAACTCAAATCTCTTTGTTTCTCTTGTAGTGCACTTAAATGTTTTCTATCCTCTCTCATGGTTTCAATCAAGGGTCCATAGATACTACTAAAATTTCTAATAAGCTTTCTGTAAAATCTAGCCAACCCATGAAAAGATCCTACCTCAGTAGCACTCCTTGGAGTGATCTTTCAACAATATCTTGTAATTTTTATGGGTCTATTTTAAGACAATCTGCTGAGACAACAAATCCCAAGAACACTAACTCCTTCACAAAACTGCACTTATTCAAGTTAATCAACAACTTATCTTCCCTTAACTTCTCAAAGACCCTATGAATATTCATTATATGCTCTTCCAATGTCTTACTAAAGATTAAAAAAAATATCATCTAGGTAAACGATAACAAACTTCCACATAAATTATTTCAATGCCTCATTCATGAGTTGCATGAATGTGCTCGGTGCATTGATTAGCCTAAAAGGCATGACTAACCACTCATACAAGCCCTCCTTTATTATTGAAGGTTGTCTTTTGTTCATCTCTTTATCTAATCCTAATTTTGTGATATCCAATCTTCGGATCTATCTTTCTGAAGTACTCATCTCCACTCAAGAAATACATAATGTCGTCCATCCTCAACAAGGAAAATCTATACTTAATAGTTATCTTATTGATAGAACGAGAATTTTTACACATCCTCCATTCCCAATTTTTCTTTAGTTTTAGTACTATTGTCATAGCACATGGGCTTAAACACTTTTGAATCAACCCCTTCTGCAACAACTCTTACACTTGTATATTCAATTCTTCACTCTCTATTGGATTCATTCTATGGGCTTCCTTATTGTGCAAATTTTTAGAATTAATATTTCCTTGGTATCTATGTAATTAAAAGATATACCAAGGTCTTGTCTCATATTTGTAATTCCTTAAATAAGGAATTTAGATATTCCTCCTTAAGACAATTCCTACACATGGCACACAGCAAATTTGAATGTGGCACACATAGAGTATGTGAGTTACATGCAAACTCCTCCAGTCATCTCTACTTAAGAGATGGTTCTCACACACTTCTTAGGGTTCTAAAGGGTTCTCATAGGGGTTCTAAGTTGTATTTTTTTCTCTCTTCTCTCATTCTCATTCCTTCGATATTGTAATGAGCTAATTTCTCTCATTCTTTAGGATTTGAGCCATATTCATATTATTCACAAGGGGTTTTTTCTTGTTTTTTCCCATTTCAAATCCTTGTGTTCTTGTATTGGTTCTTGGAGCATTGTGGTGATCTTGATGGTTGATCTATTGAAATAAAATCTCTCTCTCTCTCTTTCTCTCTCTTAGTATTTGGTAGAATTCTTCTATTGCGTACTCTCTTGGATTCTTTCCTTATCTTTTTCATTTTACTTTATGTTTCTAACACAAACTAGCTCTGAGAATAAAGTTCATTTCATGAATAATCTTATTGGTCGCAAACCATCATTTACATTATCGGATGCAATATCCTAAAACTAGTTCAAAAAAATTTGACTTCGATAGGTACATCTTATACTTACTCATTATCAACTTTTGGAGTTAAATAAAAATACATATGCTCATGCTTCATACCTTCTAGAAACTTCCTTCCATCAACTAAACATATTTTTGCATTACTACATACCTTTTTTTTTTATTCCTTCAATGGCTTCAGCTTGTGTCGGGCTCCATCCCTTTTCAAAGAATAGGTATTTGTTACCCATCATGTACTGTACAATGATCAAATTGCCATGGTCTCCCTAGCAATAGATGAAAAGAATCCATAGGCATAATATCACATAATACCTCATCATGATAGTTTCCAATTTTTAACTTTACCACACATTGTTCATTGACCAAAACCTTGTGATCCTTCTACAACCAATAAATATGGTAGGGATTCAGATGCTTTCTTCTCTCTAACTTCAATTTATCAACCATTTTATCTAAAAAAAATTTATCATTATTACCACCATCAAAAATGGCATTGCATACTTTACCATTACACTTACACCTTGTGAAAAACAAATTCTTCCTTTGCTTAGGTTCCTTCTCATCATTCGAAAGGGCTCTTCTATTGACAAGGAGCTCTCATCTTTAAGCATCTTCAAAATGTGATGACTTGGCATATTTATCCACATGTGTAGCTTGTGCATTATCTTTTAGTCTTCTATTTGTCCTCCTTTGATTTCGGGGACACGCATAAGCTCTATGTCCTTCTTCTCCACAATGGAAGCATGTACCATCAAAACCTCCTCTTCCTGGTCCTTTCCATATTCCTCTTCCTCTCTAATCTCTATTATTTTTGTCATGAGGGTTATAGAAATTATTTCCCCTCTAATTCTGATAGCTACGAGAATCACCATTCTTGAACTCTCACTACAATATTTGGGGTCAAGTTTTGAAGCCAATTTGCAATGACACTACCATTTGTGTGACTTTTGTGTTTTTTTTCCAAGTGCCCCCAATGCTGTCATAATAGTGACAGTACCATCATAATTTTGACACCCACGTGACTATAAAAAAAAAAGAAAAATAAAAAGAAAGGCTCGTTTCTATTTTTTGTGATCGAGTTGTGTGCGCGACGAGGGCCCTAACTGTGGTAGATCAAACTGCGTGCATGAAGAGGGCTCTTCTGTTGTGAAGCTTGAGCTCGATTTGGAAGCTTGGCATATGAAAGCCATGACTTGAGGTAGGAATTTGAGCTTTGTCTTCTCATTAACTAAATTTCATTTTGATCGCGTTTGTTGATTTAATGGCACAATATGAATGTTAATACTGACATTGTTTACATCTTTGCATTTTGAATGCTTGATGACCCGGGAGCTTTGAGAGCTAGGGCATCGTTTCTATTACCTTCAAGGCAATGTGTGAAGTTTTTGATCTCTCTTTTTTGTGAGTTGGAATAGGTAGGGACAATCTTTATTGTTTTATTTTGTTTGTTACAACCCTAGAAAAATGGCCAATTCAGACTTGTGGGAAGACAAGGATGCTAAGTCTTTGAATCCACCAACTCCTTCTCTACTGAATTTTAATGCCCCTCATTTTCATTCAATGTAAATGCACTAGCCTTAGATCCTATTAAAAATTCTCATTATAATATTTCTCCCACACATGCATCTTCTTCCACCTTTTATCCAGTGAATTTGATGAATCACCCACAATTTGTAAACCCAACAAATCCTACAATAAATACTAGAAATCCTTCTCTACGGTTTTATCCACAATCGTAGATTCGTGGCCCTCTATATGTAGCCTTCAGTTCATAGTCACCGACTTCTCTTATTCATCATCGTCAGTAGACAGTCAAGCTCCCACTGGAAATATTGTTGTAGAGGAGGCTCTTGTAATTAAAACCTTAAATCATTGAATTTTAGGACGCACAGATGGAATTTTAAGTTTAGGATCAATTCATTAAAGTCGAGGAAAAAGTTGTCTCAATTTCCAATGGGCATGGTGGAGCAAGTCTTCGAAGGGAGCCGGCCTAGGCATACCTCATGTCTTCTATCTAACTACGAGAATGTTTAATATCCCAAGTTAGCCTGATATTGTGTAATTTTATTCAATTTAAATTCACAGGATACTGATGATTAAATATTATTCTTCAAACCAATTTTAATGCAAAGTTAATATGCTAAACAATTTACACAAAAATGAATTATGAACTCTTACAATGAAATTTTTTTTGCAATAATTGTTCACTCCTCTTATTGCAATAGAAATTGCACTTATAGTCAATTTAGTTTACTAATCTTTTGGGAAAAACAACAACAATATCATTACCCAAAAATATGATGAATCTATAGACAATGGTGCTGCAGGAGCCACCTTAGAATTAAAAACCTTAGGAGCTAAGGGAGTTTCCTCAAACTTAAATAAATAGACGTTGTAGAATCTGCTTGAACAAATATCAGTGAGGAATTTCCTGTGGCTAGTTCAGTGTATTTTGTCCATTGCAAGTTGTTAAAATTAGGGGGTTTTCATCCTTCAATCTCCAATGATATACATGTACGGTGTCCAATCTATTGAGTTGAATTATTGGACAAACAAGCATGCCTTCCCTTGACCCCTATTTTCATTTATTCCTGAATTTATTTACTTGGAAAGATCAAAGATTGTGGTTGTTTTTTAAATTTATAGGATCATACCTCGATCATTGGAAAGAAACACTTTACTTTGATAGATTGAGATTCCTTTCTTGCTCCTTTTCAAATTATCATTTCTATCTTCTATGTTCATGAACCCCATCTTTATGCAGAAATAACTATAAGATATAATTTAGAAAAAGTGCTCAGCCTGGGGACACAGTTCAAAACTTACATTCCTATGGATGGATGTTATTTACTTATTTTCAATGTTTTGAGATATACACACCAATGAATAATGGTTGATACAGTGGGTAAACATAACAAATAATTGACCCTAATTAGTGATTCTTACACTTATTATATTATTGAGGTATTCTTTGAGTTGCATACTAGTCATCATCTCGCCTAATTTCTATCTATGAGTTCTTTTAATAAATAGCTCCTTTTTAATTAAATAATCATATTCATTTAAGCATTCCCTCATATATAATTAAACATAAGAGATTAAAATATAATATAAAAAATACTTCTACTAGCTACAAAATGTTTATATTAATTGGAAAAAGATTGGAGAAGATTGGATTTTTATAATTTATGAATGAGTATCCCAAAATATCGTAGATTTTCCTGGAAAACAAAAAAGAATATTGAATATTTATAATTTATGTACAAGTGACCAAATAAAATTATATTTATTGCAATAATGGGATCTTCAAACATCATTCAAATCAAGCTAGCTTCACTTTATTATTGGTTGAACCAAAGGAGCTCAAACACTAACAGTAAATTAGATTCCAATACAAACCATTTAGAGTAGGAAATATGGTAAGATTAAATTAGCATGCTTTCATGGTTAGAGAGTGTGTTAATTATATTTTGGATATGTTAAAATAGTTGATGAAAATGTTGCCACACTATAATATTTTTACGGGTTAATAATGATTGGGAACTCTTTCAGGTAGAACAATTGGAAAAGAAGAGCTAGGATCCATGCATATTTGTACGGACATAATGCAGCAAGAAGCATCTCCAAAGGCTTGAATCACCTTTCTCTAAGGTTCGCAGTTGAATATTCCTCCAATGCAAAGGCTCAGAAGCCACTACCTTCACCTGGACTATTTCCCTTTCTTATTGGCAACTCATATCATCATTTTGTTTTGGCAACTAATAATGTCCTTGCAACATCTATGCTAGTCCCATCAACTCTGAAGAACTCTACCAAGAAGACTAATTTCTACAATTATACATGTTTGTAGGCCTATACTTTTATATACTTACTTTTATTATGTAAAGCTTCATTTATCCTAACTCGTTGGAAACTTTGGTAGATGAATTCTCAATAACATAGGAACCATGTTGTTTGTTCCCCATACAAAGCATGGGTATTGCATCTGCACAATTTCTTGATGTTGTTTCATTAGAAGAAAGGTACTCCAAACCCACAAAAGGATTACCTACATCATGTTAAAAATCAATATTTTTCCAATAGGCCTTGAAATTGAGCTTGTCCTTCACTATATTTTCATCATCTCTACCTAGTTCACTAACAATTGAGATTATTCTTATTGGCTAAAGAAATCAACCATCATATAGCAGAGGTCTCTTCTACAGAACATATTTTAGTATAATTATCACTCTAATCGGTCCTATGGTACAACAAATTACCATGCTCATTATCCTCCTCTTCATCATTTTCCAGACACTCACCAATACTATCATCATTCAAGATATCATTAATGCCAGTTTTGTTATTATTGACCTGCAAGTTCACATTAGGACACTCATAAATTGGGGTCATCAGAACTCTTTCATGTCTACGAGGAAGTGGGTTGGCAAGTGCTATTATTTGAGAAAGTTAATAATCATAGAGGAACATCCCACAACATTTTAATGTATATTTTTATTTTAAACTTGAGAGTGACCAAGAGTTGATTGGTTCCAATGAATTTCATGGTTGAAGAATTTGTTATCTTTCTATTTTTTTTCCTTTTATACCTGTCTAAATGTGTATTCAGATTTGATTGGCTGAAATGAATAATCCTACACAAAATTTGTTTTATAACATCATCATAACCCTGATATAAAATTAAATTTTTCTTAATGTTTGTTAAGTTTGCACTTCAAATTTTACTGTCAGATCATTTAATCTTTTGATCAATGTTGTATGTATAAAATATGGCACACTTTTCTTGGTTGATAACATATACTCTTTGGTATTACTTCATTATTTAGTGACTTAAAATACACCACACAAGTTTTATTACTTGCATCTTAAGTCACTTTTACATAAGTTGGGCGAGGTCCCCAATTAGAATTATAGACAAACCCCCAAAAGCAATATATTTTCAGAGGGACGTCTATACTTGCAATAGTGTAAATTTGGACACACACTGTGAATTCTGAGATGATTGATTAATGGTTAACAAAAAACAAAAAGATAAATATTAATAGCAATTAAAAACTCAGAAGAGTTCTTTTTTTTTTAATAGTAAAAATAAAAAATAGATGCTTTGTTTATCTGAAATGTAGATCCCAATTCTTAATGCAACTTGAAAAAATGATACACTACAGTACTACATATTTGTAGATTTACACTATTATACACTACCTTATATAATGTGAACCGTTGTATCACTTTCATCTAGGCTTAATGATCTTGCATACTATTTATCAAGATGTCCTTTTACTGATCTTGTACAAATAACATACCATGTTGACTCACAGCCCATGAGTTGTTTCCTAATAACACATTTGACATCATACATTTTTCTCCATTTTGGTCTTGATTTACTCACTACATGCACATATTTCCTAAGTGCACATGTTATGTAGCATAGTTACTTTTAGAAGTGTATGGCTTGACTATGAACATGCATAATTGTAGATGAGGACTAGCAATAGGGTGCCATGCATTTCTTAGATCCTTTGGAGCTAAACCCATCTTTTCCTTCCTTGCAAGTTATGGATCATACAGGAGCATACTGGATTCAACCCCGGGTCAACACTTCATTACTTTAGGCAATGTCTGGTACCTTCACTATTTATGTTCATCCACTTATGTTTGTTTGCATTCATTCATATTCTTCTGAAAGTTGGCTATTAGTGACCATATATGACCATTCTTTATGTTTTTGGGTCATTTGATGAAAAGATGTAAAAGTTTCTTAAAAGTTGTCATGTTTTCATGACAACATTTTCATTTGTAATGAAAAAAATTTGTAAATTGGTTGCAAGTTGGTTTTGGTAATTTTGGAGGTTGAGGAATGATTATACATCCATAAATTTCCCTATGTAGAAGACTTCAATCGACAACAAATTAGAATAAATCACCTTACAAAAGATTAAAAAAAAGGTTGATCCATTTTATGTGTGGTGGTAGAGGGATTTGTAGGGTCTTTAAGAGTCCAAATCAATCTATTGGAATCCATAAAGATCATAAATCATGGTAAAAACATAAAGCTCATAAAGCATGGTAAAAACATAAAGCTCATAAATCATGGTAAAAGAGGGCCCTAACTGTGGTAAAATGGGAAAGTTGCCACTTTGCACTGCTCTTCTATTGTGAAGTTCAAGCTCAATTTGGAAGCATGGAACCTTTTGATCTTCGTATGGGAGCTTCTAATGAACTATGTTATAAAATTTCAAGGCATGAAATTTTATACTTTTTGACATCATACTTTTTTCTCCTTGGCATTGAGTTTACAATGTGGGGGAGTCAAAGAAAATATATGTACAGTTATAAAATTTCATGCCTTGAAATTTTATAATATAGTTCCTTAGCATTTGATCTTCATATGGCATCCATGACTTGAGGTAGGCATTCGAGCTTTATCTTCTCGTTAACTCAATTTCATTTTGATGGAATTTGTTGATTTAATGGCACAATATGAATGTTAATACTGGCATTGTTTACATCTTTGCATTTGGAATGCTTGATGACCCGTGAGGTTTGAGAGATAGAGCATCATTGCTATTACCTTCAAGGAATTGTGTGAAGTGTTTGATCTCTCTTTATTTGTTTTTATGTTGATATTCACTATGTGGTACTCCCCATTTATGATCATTTCATGAGGAAATTTCTTGATGGCTCGCGGGCTGCAAGCTAGGGCATTCATGCATTGTTTATGAGCTCACTGTTTAATAATGACATTGTTTACATCTTTGCATTTGGAATGCTTGATGACCCGCGAGTTTTGAGAGCTAGGGAATCATTTCTATTACCTTCAAGGCATTGTGTGAAGGGTTTGATCTCTCTTTTTTTGTTTTGTTGTTGATAAATTCACTATGTGGTACTCCCCTTTTATGATCATTTCATGAGGAAAAACATGGTATCTTCTTTCCTTTCTGCAACATTCTTTTGAGTGCACATGTCCTATAGCATGGTTTTTTCTTTAGAAGTGTATGGTTTGACTATACACGTGCATAATTTTAGATGAGGATCAATAATAGGATGTCATTCATTCCTTAGATCTTTTTTATCTAACCCCCATCTATCTTTTCTTTGCAAGTTCTAGATCACACATGAGCACACTGGATTCATACCCGGGTCAAAAATTCATCACTTCAGGCAATGTCTAGTACCCTTATTATTTATGTTCATCCTCTTATGTATGCCTGTACTCTTGCATATTCTTCTGAAAGTTCGCTATGCTCACGTCCTGTGTGAGCCCAAATGATTTTATCTTTCAGTTCCTTTCCTTGTATAGTATATACAATTTATTTGGCATATATATACATGTAATCTTTAGATGCAGAAATTTATTTTCCTTTACATGTATCTTTTCATGAAATGAACACAAATTAAACAAGATCATCTAATAATGCAAAATAGGGTACTGTAGTCACTCATCTAGTAATTAGGTTACCAAATTGGAATGGGCATGAAAAATATGGTAACAAGAACCATTACTAAGGATTGCACATATGTCTAAAAGTCTCCAAACATATTTTTTTATCTGTCCTTATTGCCTTTGTAATTTTGGTTCAACCCAGGAGCACAATTAGTGAGAATACCTGGGTGATTACCATATGAGGTATCTAAATGTTGATGTTGCAATAGTATGAGAGATGAAGTAGCATGGAAATTTGTTATGTTCTATCTCTCATATGATAGTGATTGTTTCCCCATTAAATCACTATTTGGCCTTTGCTTTACCATTCTTATAAATATATTTAGTGACAACTACTCTCTTTATCAACTCTAGTTTCAACTGTAATACTCTATTAATAATAAGATAATTCTAGCTGTATTTAATGACTTCAATATTGTACCTCAAATGTCACTGTATCTTTGATATATAAAAATATGTATTTATGTTTTAATCTTCCTTAACTGCTCAGCTTAAAGCTATTCAAATGATTATTGTCATGAACTGGTTATGATTGAAACAATCCTTCTTGTACCTGATAAATATGGAGCACATATTCTTCTTCTATTATTAATTTTCATGATAGATTGTTTGATGCCATGGTTCTCTTCATCAAAACTGCTATATATGTTGTTTTCACATGCTTCCCTGCAACTGTTCATGTGAATTTCTCATATTAGTTCTTTGCTCCCCTATCACAAAATGAAAGATTTTGGGGTATTGAGCATAAAAGATTTACCTGTTAATGAGAGTATCATCTTGAGTGATGGGTAAAAGAACAATAAGTTGTCACCCTTTTACAAAGGAAAAGGTTAACAACACCAAAACTATAAAACTTCAAGGGCATAAAAGTCACATTTCTGTTGAGAATTTGCAAATGATGTAAACTGACAAAATGTGTGAAATAGGATGAATTTTATGCCTATAATTTTTTTTAAAAAAATTGAACAAAAATTAATATGTTTTTTGAAAATTTTAGGTCTATTTTTTGTTTCCTGAAAAACACTACAAATCAAGGGGTTTACTTCCTGCCAAAACAATATAAGTAAAACATTGTTTTTCCCTCTAATTTTAGAATATGTTATAAATGACATGTATAGCTAGTGCAAAAAAACATTATTTTTGATCAATAGGTTTCCCATTATAAGTATTCAAAGTCAAACTTACCTGAACTCAATAGTTTTTGTCTCCTGTCACTTTTCCCCTATCAAAACTATACCAAAAACCAAATAAATTACACATTTTTTAAGAGGACTCTCTTCTCTAGTGGTGTACATGATTTTTTCTAAATTGATTTAGCATTATTTTATATTTTCCGAATGAACGACTTCTCAAAACTTAATATACCTACATGTAGTTTTTAGAAAAAAATTTCAACATTTTGTAATTGAAACAATATAAAATTTATATGTCCAGAATCGTAGTTCCAAGATCTAGAAAAGGGTACTTTTACTTTTTTGACATTTTATATTTTGAGGAGAGAATGGAAAAGAAGAAGTGCAAACTTCTAGTTTTTTATGTTTTGGGGGGTTTGGCTGCCAATATGGCATGCCACCTAGGAAGACTCGGCCGAGTCCTACTGACCCTCATATTAGCTTACA
Source organism: Thuja plicata (assembly GCA_018584345.1). Lineage (NCBI taxonomy): Eukaryota > Viridiplantae > Streptophyta > Pinopsida > Cupressales > Cupressaceae > Thuja > Thuja plicata. Next base: position 106,346 of record MU224084.1, read on the forward strand.
TAGGAATCTATTGGGCCATGCAGGTGTAATTTGGCACCGCATGGTGCCTATGTGGACTCGGTTGTGTTAGACTCGGCTGAGTCTTACTGGCCTGAATCAGTCAAGTTAGCCTAAAAGGTGAGACTCGATTGTGAATTTACCCTAATGTATCCTTTATGTTCTTTCCATATATTACAATTTTGTTGTCTATCGTAGAAATTTTATCTTTTACACTAATTCAACAACATATAGTGGTGGCACCTGTAAATTATGAAGGAATTTGAGGTTTTCATATTGAAAATTTGCAGTGATATGGAAGACGAGGCTAATGAGTCAGGTTGTGACATGTGGAAGTTATAGAGGGTGGGTGTGAGGTTGTGTAGAAAATAGGTACTCAGCAATATGGTTGGCAAGTTGGCAAGTGACGGTTAGTCACCAGGTCACAACGGTCTGAGGCGATTGGTGGTTAGAGGTTACGAGCTAGCGAGTAAGTGGTCACTAGGTCATGATGGTTATGGCTCATGACATGAAATGATGGTGAGTTGGTGATTAATGGTTTTCACTAGGTTGTGATAGTTAGTCATGGTTAGTAAATAGAGCTCTGAGTTGGAGACAGTGGTTATTTTCTAGGTTGCAAGAGTTTAGGGCAGTCAGTGATGCACACAGATATTTGTATATCGACGGTTAGTTTCCAACTCATGGTGGTTAAAGAAGAAAGCATGAAGTTCTAGAGATTTTGCAATATATCACCATGTGCCTAGGTCAAGATGTTATAATGCTAGTCATGAGCTTGTGAGGTAAGTTAGCAGTTGGCAAGCTAGGCTGTGAGCTAGAGATAAGTGGTGGTCACGAAGTTACTAGAACAAATGGAATATTCTTCCAGGGTTGGAGAATAGGCGATATATTGCCACATATCTAGAGCTAGTCATTGTGGATCCTCCAAATGAGCTTTCTTCTAGTTGTTTGATAATCTATATTACTTGATGTGAGATTGGTGGGTCCCAACAACTATATTGTTTTCAAGTAACTTGAAGCCTTGTATCCTTATGGCTGATTTACTTGACCTGGGATTTTATTTAATGTATAGGGCATGTGGATCCCATTAGCTGATCTACCTTTCGAATAACTTGAGGCCTCAACTTAGGTGTTATGTCTTATTTGTTGGTTATTTTTGTTCAATGAATACGGATCACAAGATGTTGCCACATGCCTTGTTCATCATAAGCTAAATAAATGTAGGGCCAGATTTTGATGAGATGTGAAGGGTGATATTTTTTCTAACTTTTGGGTCGTCATGAATTGTATCATGTCGAGTGATTTTAAACTCTTGATACGCCAGCAAATGGGTAAGGATCAATAGTCGAGATTAAAATCAGTTTTATAAGAGATAACATGATCCATTGTTTGTCACCTATATGTGAAGTAACCACTAGGCTAGATATGGCTTTATTGATAGGTAAAATAAAGTTTTTGACTCATCACCTAAGGATCCAAGTGCCATGACGGTACAAATCAAGCTGTAGAAGTGTAGGTAGCTCATGTTGGTTTCTGATTTGTCATTGATGTAGCTAAGAAATGATGATATGGTCTAAAAAAATGATTTATAGATATGTGGGTAGGAGGATAAGATCAGGTCACCAGCCTCAAGAAGAATTAAGAGTATAGGCAATGAATTATTTTAATCTTTACAGTGGAAATTTTCAAGGTGATGGTGATTGATTGATCAGATCAGTAGGCTTCAAGAGATATATTTGAAGTGATAGTACCACTAGAGGGATTGATTGTAAATCAATATGTAGAAGGGTGGTAGCTCAGTTGGTAGAAAAGAGCATGAGCCTTATAAATTTATGAGAATAGGGAGAAGGATCATATATTTTGAGTTAGTTGGATGGGGAGGAGGATATTTTCACAAATCAGATTTAAGGGTGAACAAGTGTCAATAGTAGATATAATCTGGAGTTATTTCTTTATCTTTATCTATATATTCTCGTAGTCTTTCTTTTGTAAGAGTCTAGATTATCTAGTTCCAAAATTTTGGTAGAGTGGGTTCCAGTAGTAAGTTTTGCTAGTTTTGAGCAAGCCTTGTAAAATCACATGAATAAACCAGTGTTTAGTTTCTTGCATGTTTTTGAGTTTGTAGTTATATTAATATTATATGATAGAGATATCATAGTGTTTTTATTTAAAGTATGATGTTGGTTCAAATCTATCTAATGTACAACTCAGTCAAGTTTTAAGTGGAATAGAACAAAGAGTTATTCTCATTTAGTGTCTCGTTGTGAGATATGTGACTTTCTTTCGTGCTTTGGTCTAATGGGTCAATTAAATGTTTGAAAGGGGTTTCAGACTTGCTAGGATTGTGCAAGGATTTTGATAAGTTGGTTGGGTTGGGATTACATCCAAGAAATATTGTAAGGAAATATTCTTAGATCATGTGTTATAGATAAACCTTTGTTGTACAAGTTGTGTTTCTTCTGACTCCATTTTCCAATGGGATGAGTCACTGGTCTTAGTTATTGTGGGTTTCACAAGTGTGTTGTTTCTCAGATCCATGTTTTTCTTGCCACAAAAAATTATTAAACTCAAGAATATCTTTACTTTTGTGTATATTTGTTGTTATCCTACTATAATCTCATGCTCCATGCAAGTTGGTATACAATGGATAGTTAACTACTATCTAGTATCTCCCTGTTATGTTGATTGTCATATATGCGATCTTTTCTATGGTTTGGTTATCTTATGCTCCATGCAGGTTGAGGATCATGCTATAGAATGAGCCATTCTAGTAGCATTCTCCCTATTTGTAGAAGCCTTCATATGAGGTCTTCTTTATGTTAATGTCAGTTATGAGTTTAAATTTTGTGTTTTAAGGGAATTAAGGGATCGCCCTCCCTAGTTTTGCATATAGTAAAGTGCAGAGGGAATTAGTATCCCTATCAGTTGGTCCAGTCCTCTTAGGAAGTTTAATAATTGGAGTTGGATTCTCTATAGAATTTTTTGAAGACTATACTGTAGCTTTTAGTAGCATAAACCCATTTTGGGAACCAACTTATAGCATTATCCAATTTAGGAGTAGAATCTCAAAAGATAATGCCAAAGATATGAGAACACCTTATATGAGGACCAACGAGAAATAATGATTTTGTGGGAAAAATGATATCAAACATAATTATCCTTTACGACAACTACCAACTTAAATTTTTCATGAGATTTGATTTGATTTTCATTATAATATATCTTGTTATTTACATGATTTATTTTCCAGCCGAAACCTTTCAATCATAGCTTACAATTTTGTTTTCTCTCTTTAACTTTGAATCTTTTGACATTGAGGCATACCATTCTGTAAATGTTACTTTCAATAGTACCACTATCTTTTGAAATTATAGATATAGTCCTTTTCCTTGCATCTCTATAGTTTTTCTATGAACTAACCAGCATCACTTTTAAGTTCTTGTTTATATGATATGTTGTTATGATGCTTTAATCTATGCTTTTATGTGCCTTTGATGGTGATATTATTGATTTTGTATCATTCTTTTCTTACTTTAGCATCTTATCCTCTAGACGAACAAGCATGATATTTAGCAATATATAGCATTATCATTTTTAAATCGTCTAAGATCAAAAATCAGTTAATAGTCTTTTCAAGCACTTATAATATCTAAAATGTACATATAAGCATTTATTTGTTCATTTGGAAGCAATTTGATATTAAAGGCATTCTATATAATGTATAATTTTATTTTCTTAGGATTATATTGCCAACTTAAGAGAACATTTGAAGAAACTAGGCTATTTATTACATAAATCCTTGAATTAACAAATAAGATTGAGGTTTCCAAATGAAAATTGACAAATAGAAGAAGACAACCAATGAACACTAGAAGACATCAAACAAACACCAGAAGACAATCGAAAAGGTTTCCATACCTGCGATAACACAAACGTCGTATGATGGATATGTAGTAGACATTATAAGGAAGTGAATCAAGGATACCCACCTCCAACAATACAAACTTCGTGTGTGTGTGTGTGTGTGTGTGTGTGTGTGTGTGTGTGTGTGTGTGTGTGTGTGTGTGTGTGTGTGTGTGTGAGTGTGTGTGAGTGTGTGTGTGTGTGTGTGTGTGTGTGTGTGTGTGTGAGAGAGAGAGAGAGAGAGAGAGAGAGAGAGAGATCACTAAGTCTAAGGAAATAAGATCCCAAGATAAGGATCCTAACTCCACATACATGCACAAGGGAGAAAAAAACCAAAGAGAAAAAGAAAAAGAAAAGACAAAATACAATGAAAACAAAAAAGGGGTTACTACTAAAATAAAACTCTGAATCATCTAGGGAAAGAGGCCTCAATCAAAAATTTCTTAGCCACTAATATCATGTCTAGAAAGATATTTGAAGAGCACAAGTGATCACATAGGAAAAATAAGATCATCTCCAAAAATGATACCATCTCCATGATCTAACCTACTTAATCATGATAGCGGAGAGAAAGAGAGTGAGGGGGTTATGATTACCTTGCCCAGTAATATTGTATGTCTCATTGTGAAGCACACAAAGTGTGACCACCATGACCTGTAAGATTGTATGTCTTACTATGTACCACACAAAAGATAGGATTTAAATTTCTATCGGTTTGTATGTCATGCTAGTCAATTCTATCTAAAAACCTGTGCCTACTAGCAACTTTGCCTATGGGCACCTTTTGAATGGATACAGAGCCACTATATTCATGAAGAATTTTTTGTATATGTGAACTTCATGGGTGGATACAAATCCATTTTATCCATGAATATTGGTTTGTATCTGTGCACCCCATGGATGGATATGGATCCAATGTATCCATGGGGATCGGTTGTAGGTAAAAATGCATAAGAAAAAAGTGTAAGAGAATGTAAAAGGGAGGTTGCATGTAGGCCTCCCTCCTTATGATGGCTATGTAGTAGACATTATAAGGAAGTGAATCAAGGATACCTACTTCCAACAACAAGGAGATATCCTTAAAACAAAAATGTATGTCATAAACTTATCTAAGAGAATTAACTCTTATAAGATAAGAAAATATATAATTGTAAAAGGATATTCGTCTTGTGAGAAGAGACCCTTGAAAGGAAGAGATATTATTTACAAGACATCTACCTTTAAGAGGAGTGATTTACGAAAAATAACATCTTCAAGACAAAGACGGGGAAGAGAAAATAAAATGCACCCATTTAGCCCCCTATCACTAGGTGAAATAGGGATTCTTGAAGGATGACAAACTTTGAAATGCAAAGTAATAGAATATGTTTATAATGAATGTAGTTTTACAAATAAAGAAGAGGTGATGATCAAGGATTCACAACTATTTTATAATGGAAAATCTCATTCAAAACAAATAATTCTTTATAGGAAAAGAATGTCACATGATAAATAAATGCTTGTATAGTAAGGAAAGTAGATCCTTATGCAAAAGACAGAAATAGTGTACATGCAACCTTGCCCTCAAGTGTGAAGGTAATGTGTGTGTGTGTTTGTGTGTGTGTGTGTGTGTGTGTGTGTGTGTGTGTGTGTGTATGTGTGTGTGTGTGTGTGTGTGTATTTGTATATATATGTATATGTATATATACACACACACACATATGTGTGTGTGTGTAAATATATATACCTTGAATGATAGCTACCTCATAATAGATATCTATTATGAGGTAGCTATCATTCAATGTATATATATTTACACACACACGTACATATGTGTGTGTATATATACATATACATATATATACAAATACACACACACATAGATATATGTGTGTGTGTGAGCGCGCGCGCGTGTGTGTATTTGTATATATATGTATATGTATATATACACACACACACACATATGTGTGTGTGTGTAAATATATATACCTTGAATGATAGCTACCTCATAATAGATATACAATTCTAAATAAAATAATCTAGAAACTAGAGAGAAATCCTAAAATAGACATATATGCTAGAAAAGACATCACCTATAAAGTAAGCAACTCATCAACCTGAAATTTGATGACTGATTATGTCGGTTGTAAAAATCTTAAGGTGTCAGGAACATGTCTAAATAGGTTTGACCTATACTAGGTATAGGTTAAAATAGGTTCAATCTATACCTAGTAAGGCTAAAACTGAAGGTCTCAGGACTATGACTAATAATGTATTCTTAGATATACTAATATGAATCCTTAACTCTACAAATATACACTTCTACACAAAATAGAAGGGGAAATTGTTGTGGGGAAGAGGCTTGCCTTGGTCAAGCCCCTATTTAGGAATTAACCTTGAATTGAAATAAATAAAATTAAATCCAATAATGAAGTATATCATACCATGTAGATGCAATTGTGCTTAATATGTGATCAAGTATGTTGATGCAATAACTTTGACTCAACACAAAAAACCAAAAAAAAAAAACCCCCAAAAAAAAGACCAAAAGGAAATCATGTAAAACAAAACCTTAAGTAGTAGATTTTTGTAATTTGCCTTAATGTTTAATTGAAGAAGAGAAAGACTTGAATCAATGAAATTATATCTCCCCCCTTGATGGCCAACTCCTTTTCTTTGTATGGAGAAAGAAGCTAGATCTATGTAATGAAATACGTGAAGAAAGATGAATGTCTTCAATGAATACTTTCTTGCTTTCTTGAACTCCTTGCATGCACAATATCTTGCTTGATTGTTTGAGAGTGGATATTATTTCTTGATTGAGGTGTCCAAATGAGGGTAAGGAGTCTCCTTTTATAGTGATTTTAGGGTTCAAATTCATGAAAGAAGACTTCACTAGGAGGGAAAATGAAAATACTTTGCATAGGGCTCAAAACCCACCAAAATCCAACTCCCAAGGTATTGGTTAAAATAGGTTTGACTTGTACCTGAAAGGGTAAATTTCAAGGTGAAAGTTGTGGGATTTGAGAGGTGGTAAGAGTTTCAAGGGAAATGGAAAGATAAGTGGGAAAATCAAGCATAAATGTATCTAAATATTGAAATGGGTCCCAAGAGGGAAATGAATTATGTGAATGGATGGGTAAATTGGAAATTGTGCATAAAAATTAGATCCAACTTAGAGTTTTGAGAAAGATTGAAGGAGAGGGTAGGACCTTGATTTAAATTATGTATGAAATTAGATGCAATGTGAGGTCCTAACATAGTAAACACACTAAAGAGGGATAAAATAGTCCCAAAATGAACACAAAAGTAAGTGCTTACTTTTTAGGACTATACAATAACATCTAGATCTATAGGTTTATCTCTTTATATCTAGACCTACATTATATGCTTCTCATTGCATCTACTTGTGTATGCTTTATATTCCATGCTTCAATTTGATAGTTAAATCTGTTTTGTGGATCTCCAATAGCATGTATAGTTGGGTGCCTAAATTAGTTTCCAAAATATTCAAAATACTTGACTTCCATGTTTTTTCGATAACCCAACTTATCATATACCTGGCAGTCAAGGAACTCGATATTGTTTACCCTATTCTCAAAATAGTTGCAGACCTGATTGATATTTTAAAGTGTGTTTTAAATTTTTCAAAGTATGGCATATAGTCAAAGGTAGTGGGATCTTCCTTGCACTTGGAAATCAAAATTAATGTGTTCGAAGGTGCCAATGTCATATGAATCAAGAGGAGTTTTCTAAAAAGCCAAAAACAAAATGATCGGGTTTCCATATTGTAAATCTTCCTTGATTTGTCAATAGTATATACATTGTTGGGTAGTATTGGTATCTTCTTAATTTCATAACAGCTCTACATAACCACAAATGGAGATCGGGCTTGATTTGAACTCATGAATTCAATATTTGGAGTGTTAAAGCTCATGTAATTATCCAAGCCACCGACAAAGTTAATAAGTTTTGAATCAATCCAAATAACGACATAGCCTTATGGTCTCATTAGTGATGTCAATTATACCCACAACTGCATTCTTCTTGTATACTTTAACTCACTTGAACCAATATTTGGGGGCTTGTTGTCATTGTCATAATTTTATCATTTTACATTAGAATCTTAACCTATCTAACCTAAATGACCAATCATATAATTCATGTCCTAAAGAAGCCCAAGCTATAAAAACTGAGGAAATAGCTAAAGAAGTGGGAATAGTCATCATCTCCACCTGTTAACATACAAGGGAATGTGTTATGTAGGTGTTGCTTTCATCATATTTTAATCCATTAGTAAGGAATTAAATACTAAATATGTCAGAATATGGAAATGAAAGGGATTAATGTTGGTATTCTAAAGGCTCACAAATTCAATTACAAAAACTAAAAAGTTTCACTAAGATGTTTTAAGTAGGAAAATGTAAAAGAGAAAAAAAGGAGATTCTTTTTCTTCTAAAGATAATGCTCATAAAGGGGGGAGTTTTCTAATTTAATAATTGTAAAAGGTAGAAGATGCCAGTATTTTTCTTTGGAATTGTATAATAGGAAATGGTGATAAATATTAGGAGGTAAATAACTCACCAATTCTTATTGTACAGGGGAGGGATATTATACATTAGAATCACAAACCCTAGCCTACAAGATAAATCTGGTAAATGCTATGTAAATTTGAAGAGACAAGGCTGATTATGAAATTAAATGCAAATAAATGGGGATAGGAATGTGTGCACCTAAAAATTAGAGAAGAAAATTACACTTTGAACTTGTTTTTATTGACTGTCAGAATCCCAGATTCTAAAAATTATTTGATTTGGAAAATCTAGAACCTACAAATACTAAGACTAAGACTTATAATTTTGGAAAGGACAATGCCAATCCAAGTCAAACTAGTCTTGGACAAGTTTGACCTAACGTGGCCTTGTTTAGAGACTTTCTAAACTGAGATATAGTAGAGATCTGGAATGCACAGACTGAGACTTTCCCAAATCTGAACATGTTCCTTAACTTCTTGAACCTACATATCTAGAAATGTGTGTGTGCGTGGATATATAGGGATTTTTCTTAGTCAAATCCCCATTTTGGTGATTCTTGCCTCCATGGATAGTCATTAAAACAAATAAAATGTGGTGTGCTTGTGAATCAAGAGTATGCCTAGATTGCAAATAAGAAAGAATATCAAACTGAATGCATAGATCTAACCCTATGTGTGATAGAGTTAAATCCTATCATGTAAATGCAAATAATGTGTAAATATGAAGCATCAATGCATAGATCTAAAAATAACAAGGAAATCATACCAAGCCCCCAAGGGAAAAAGTACACCTAGTCATCCTCATAGTCTGTTTGAAGCTCCATGATGTTGAAAATGATCTCTTGAAGGCTTGATTTGAATTTGTAGATGTTATCTTTGAATGCTTGAAGGAAGTATTCAATGGCCAACCTTTTCTTCAATGGACGTGATCAAGCTTGGGCTTCCAGCTTACAATTGCTTATTGTGATCAAGTTGGGTTCTTCACCTTGCACTTCATTTCATTATGCCAAAATGAAGCAAATACGTAGCTTTTATAGTGATTTCAAAGGTTAGAATGCATGGACAACCACATATATGAAAACCTTATAATCCATTGGGATGGACCCAGGCCCAAAATATGGGCTCAATCTCGTAGGACAAGTCTGAATTAGGTCAACCTTGTTGAGGACAAGTCTGACCTAATTTGGCCTTGACCTCAAGGATTTTGGTTAATCTCGAGGACTGGGTCACTGTTGATTCGACAATTAGAGTTAAAAACCTGTTGTTGATTCCGACAACAGGGTTGAATTTTGAGGCTAAAAGGTGTTAAAATAATCCTAGGAGGTGAAGTAAATTTGTGGTTTGAGGAAAATAGAGGAGGATGCATAAATATTATATCCTACCTTGATTTTTGCACAATTTAAAGAGATTCCTATAATTTAAATAATGAATGCATTACATGTAATTAGGGAGTCCTATAATGCAAATGTAAATGCAAATACACTAATGTGGGTGTATTTCCTGTTTTTGCTGTTTTGCCCTGTTCCTTGCCTTGCCCTCTGCAAATTTTCAGGTTTTCATGCCTAAATATTGCCCCAGTTGTCAAAACCCTGAAAACCCTAGTAAGCCAAGTATTAAACGATGTATATTTAAACCCTTAGCCATGTCTTATGTTTTATCATTACTTTTTAAAGTCACTTGAGACATGTGCTTTAAGTTGGGTCGCTTGATCTCTTTACCCAGAACGAATATGCCAAACCTTTCCCGACTTAGCTTTTCCTTTATGTCGCGTAGTCTCTTTAAAAAATTGAATATTCCATCAGTGTCTCGAGACTTAGTGATCTTTCTTTAGTTCGGATGTCGCTTGAACTTCATAACATAAAGCTTTAAAAGGAACGAGACCCACTTCAGTCAGGTGATCGCGAGACAGGTCAAAGAGTCAATGAAATGTTCTCTGACTTCACGATTCACTTCATGTCGCATGATCGCTAGATCAAGACATTCAAACAGCTAAGCTTTCCTTCAGTCGCGTGGTCTCGTGATAAACTGGAAGTTAAGAGGTAACAGTCCCGATTCAGCGACTAACGGTTTCATGTTAAGTGATTTCCCTCAGTCGGGATGTCGCCAGAGCAGAATAATTACTCAGCTTTCCAGAATGCATGAAGTGGACCAAATAATAGATGACATCTGTCACAGAACTAATGGTTTTCGGGAGGTCGCCAGAAGGAGGAAAGAGATCAAGCGATAAGGAGACAAAAGTGTTTTCACCCTCAGTCGCGAAGTCTCCTAATGATTTAAGGGCAAGAAGAGGTGAATGGCGATTAAGCGACAGCCGTGCGATGAAGAAATGAAAAGATCTGACGGTGGTCGCGTAGTCTGGTGATAAAAGTGCCCCAAGGAAAAAGTCCTTCCGACTTAGCAATTAAGACATGTCGCAAAGTCGCTCTGAACAGAATAAAGGCATGTGCTATATGATAAGGTTAAGTTGAACTTATCACCCGACTCAGCGACTAAAGGTTGTCGTATAGTCTTGAAATGAGAAATGAGCATCCAGCGACTTAGCGATTATCATGAAAAGTTAAATGCAACGGTTTGTCGCCAAGTCTGGAGAAGAATGTTGGGTTAAGGTTAACTCCCCGCGACTTATATTTTTTCTTGTGTCGCCTAATCGCTAGAAGGACTTGAGTTAGCCGAGGAAAAGAAAGACCGTTGTCGCCTAGTCTGAAGATCAGACCATGGTTAAGAAAAAGTGCTCGCGACAAAGAGACTTAATGAGGTCGCGAGGTCGCCTGATAATG
>MU224084.1:121924-143201 GCA_018584345.1 Thuja plicata
GTATGCTTTTCTGTGTTAAAGTTTATAAGGTATTCAGTAACACTCTAGTTATAAGGTAACCATCTAATTGTTTACAAGTTTCTCTCAAGGAGAGAATTAAATGTTGTGAATGATTTCAAGAAGCATAATACTTTGTTAAGGATTCGATACAGGGGTCTGGAGGTAACCTGATAGTTTGTCAGGCAAGCTATCCTAATTGTTTGAGCTGTAAGGCAGTTCAGTGTATCTTGTTTCTGTAATTTCTTTGCTTATTATTGACTCTGTAGCCCTAAGGATAGGCACTGGTCTAGAAAGCATTCTGAATATCTATCTGTGTCTCAGATATTCCAATTTATCAAAACCAAATCAATTTAAACACTCTGTTACTAAGAACATATAAGCTAAACTTGTAAAGGACCTCTGTCAGCAGACACTGTCCATGTTATTGATTCCTTGAAGAGAGAATCATCTAGGTTATCCCTCCTATTAAGAAAAGGAAGAAGGGTGAGAATCCTTGTATCACTGGTTATTATTATGTTAATAACTATGGTTTGTATGGTAATATCTTGTTTATGGTTATGCTTGATCATCAGCAAGATACTTCATAAGTTGCTTCAATAAAGATACATATTTAACCAGTGTCCACATTAACAAAAACTGTGTTAACAGCCATCTTGAAAGGTAAAACCTGCCTGAGTATTTGTGGAGCTCAAAAATGAAGAAGGACCTTATCCAATCCTTAGCAATTAGGATTTTCTTGTCTCTGAATCAGGAGTAGAAGGTACAAGGTTCACATAGACATTTCAAGCATTGTGGTTCATACAAGAAAAATCCCTAACACTCCTTTTGCAAAAGTTGGTCTTCAAGCCTAAAAGTTAGAGAAGAATGTAAAACCCTAAGCCCTAGGTCAAATTTTCATGCATTTCCAAGGAAAAACCTTAGTTCTTCAAAAATCCTTCTATTTCACGGTCACTTTTTAGAAAAGACCAAGTCACTTAAGTCATGTGCTTATTTTCATATTTTACATGTTGGTCGTGATGTCACTTTAAACCTTGAGAATATTCCATTTCTCTTCGAGACTTAGTGAAATGCTTTAGTCATGTTATCTCCATAAGAAAATAATATGCTTCTAGTGCTAATGAGATTTCACGTGGGTCATTGATGAAGATCATGATCTTGTGGTGTGTGGAAAGTCTCTTTGAAAACCTAGAGTTAGAAATATCCTTTAGCGACTTTGAGATCATTCAGCCTCACAGTCTCGAAAGCTAATCAGAGTTTGAAGATGGGTTGAATTTTCAAGAAGTCACATCATCATGAAGAGAAATAAGAGTTAAGTCAAAATATGTGAGATTAAGCGATAACCATTGATCTGAGAGATAATCTTGCAGTGGTCGTGAAGTCTCGAAGTAAACTCTTTAGTTAACAAATCTTAAAGTGACTTTGAATTTACACAGTCATGGTGTCTCACAAATAAACCAAGATTAAGAGGTGATTTAAAAGCCTTCAATCATGAGATCTCTTTTGAAAGCAAGGGTTAAGTTAAAGGCTATGAGATAAAGTGACTACCGTCAGATGTAAGGTTGATCCTGTGGCTAGCATGAAGTCGCAAGATGAAAGTTTAGATGGATGAAATATTAAGAGGTATCACGACTACCGTTAGATGAAATCAAGATCTAATGGCTCATGTTCAATCTCCAAAGAAACCCTGAGTCAGATAATTATTAAAGCGATAATGAGATTCACTGAGTCGTGAAGTCTCGATAAGAACAATGGTTGAATAAGAGTTGAGTAAAGCTTAAGTGAAGTTTGAAGTGAGAAGATCTAAGTCGTGAAACAAAAAAGATCTAATGGATAGCGTGAATTTTCTAATAAGAGTCAAAAAATTAAAAAAGGTTCAGTGATGATGATTCATATTTGAACATGTGTCTAATTCATTCAGAGATCTGAGTTAGTCATGAAATCTCAATGCAAACCAGAGGTTAAGAAATTCTTTCTGCGACTTAGAGACACCTTAAGTCGCGAAGTCTTAGATTAAACTGCAGTTAATAAAAAAGCAAATAATATTACACGTGAACCGTTACATTAAAATTTGATCAAAGGGTAGTCATGAATTTTTAGATCAAAAAGAGAAAGTAAAAAATGTATATGAGATTATGCACGAACTGTCTAATTGAAGGAAGATCTAGCAGTGGTCATGTAGTCTCAAAAGAAACTCAGAGTTAATGAAATTTTAAAGAAAATTTGATTTTGCACAGTCGCATAGTCTCTAAAAGGAACTAAAGGGATAAGCTAGAGTTATTCAAAGCCTTACTCGCGGATTCTAAAAAGGAATGTGAGCTAAGAGATTGCTTGTTGTGATTAAGAGATGAACATTGATCAAGATGATGATCGTGTGGTGATCATTAAGTCTTAAAAAATAACCAAAGTTAAAGATAACTCTCAGTGACAAAGAGATCACATAGTCGCACAGTTGCTGAAGGGAACAAAAGTAAGAGTAAGGTGAAATATAAGGTTTTCTTCCATGCCATGTTGTATAGTTGTCAACAAATTAGAGCATAAATATTATGACATCGTGTTTAAAGAGTTGTTGAGCTGTGAAAAATGAGCCAATCGTATCAGATCTTGATCTAATTTTGAATATAATAAGGTTTTAGTTGAAAAGGCAATCATTCACAATTGATCATCTGTCAATTTCAAATGCCACGACTAGAAAGGAAAATTGATATCATAGAAAATAGAAGTAATGATAGAAGTAACTGAATTGCAAATCTATGATTTCAAAACAAGTTTTATGCATTGATTTCTATGAATAAGTAGGCGTTACCATTGATCATTTCATTTTCACCAAGAGCTTTAGTTTTTAGAGCAAAATTTGCATAAGTGACAAGAGTTTTCAAGATAATAGATCTATCCAGACTTTGCAGACTCAATAAAGAAGATTTGATCAGTTGCAATTCAAGACAGACAACATGAGTAGAGCGATGAGCATTTCCTCAACTAGTGGAAAGAGCGGGAATGATGATGATTTAAAAGGAAAGAATAATTACTCAAAGGAGTTCACATAATTTCTTCCAGGCTCCAATCAAGGAAAAAAGGTAAACGATGAGTACCTTGGTGACAATTATGCTTATATTAGAGATGCAAAGACAACTGACTATTCATGTTATCACTTGTTTAACTAGTTCCACAAGAATAGTGAAATTCCTGTGCCCATGTCAAACCCTTGGACATATGGATTATCAAAACTAGTAGTTCTTAATGTATTTGTAGATGTTGATTTGATATTGGAACTAGCCAGTACGTATGACACCATTACAAAGACCATTAAGAAATATTATGGCACAATTCTAGTAACCATTGATAGGGTGTCATTCATGAAAGAATTTAATATGTACAACCCTTTCTCAACAAAAATTAATTTGAAATCCCTAGCTGCTAGATATACTAAGGAGTCTGGCATTGTATCCAAATTGATTCAGGCCCATGTGCCAAAAGGAACCAAAAATTATATAGCTCCTATCCCTAGTGATAATGCACCATATTTTGACAAAGACGTGGCATTTTATATGAAATATATTTTATGCCCTATGTAGAGTATTAGGGGTGGACAGTGGAAGAGTGATAGTATCATCTGACATGTTGATGATAATTTTGGATTTACAAAGTCCCTATGTTAGTACTAACTATGATTACATTAAATATGTAATTGACAAAATGCACCAGGGATTTGTGGATATCCAAATTAATTTAGGAAGCCCTAAATTCCTACAATATTCATTACTCATGCATTTTATTATGTTCTACAATTTTAATATCATGGAGCAGCCCAATCTGTAGCTCAGAATATTTTATCATGGTCAGTCCAACCCTATATAACTTTGGTTAAGGGTATGGAATTACACTTCCAGAGAGAATGAGTTCTGTGCATTTGAGAACTGGGTTGTATACCCCTTATTGAGCAATTTAGGAGTTAATATGACTAGGCTTCCAGTCAAAGTATTGCAACTTTTGAGGCCTTACAATTTTTTGGATAAATGGAATGGAGACCACAACTGAGGTGCTTTCTATTATCATCAAAATTTCACTCTCATTAGAGTATATGGTTTCTCTCAACCACCACACATTTTTCCATATAGAGTGCCACCTAGAAATTCTATCATGGAGTTCCTATGGAAATTCATACTGACAGATAAGGAGCATTTGGCTCCACACAGGAAAGGAACCTTTACACCTAGGCAATTTATTGCCTCTGATTATACAATAGGGAAGAGGGCTTATGATGTTGTAAATGGATGGTTGAGGAATTACAAAATGAATGTAGCCTTATATAGGTACATTGATACAAAAGGTTTCATAACAAGTGCTAAGAAACCTCTGACACCCACCAATCCAATTACTAATGAACATCAGCCATGTGAGGAAGAGGACTTGATCAGGAACATCCTTGAAGAGGATGAGATTTCAGCAAGGTCAACAAAGTATCAAGAATTGATGGATTTGGAGAAACAACTAAAAAAGAAAGGGATCCCATTTGGAGGATATTTCCTATGTTTTCCTTACCTACATAGATTAAATAAGATGATTGAATCATATGGTGCACTTTGTAATCAGCTTGAAGAGAAGATTGAGGATAAGGAAATAGGTCCTAATAAATAATCATCCTCAGAGTATAGTAGCAGTTACTCTATACACAACCCACCACCTATAGATCAGCCACCTCATACTGAAGAAAACATTATTGACCTAACACAAGGACATGAGGCTGAGGTAGTATTGAACCTCCACATAAAAAGAAAAGGGTGTAAGCATGGGAGCCTTCTGTTGTCAAGACAAAAGAATAAAAAGGACAAAGTAAGTGCCCTATTCATAGGGACTAGTGCCTATGACCACCAATTAAGAAAGGTCATAAGAGAGGCAAAGAAGAAAAGAGAAGATACATATGAAAATGTTGAGATGCCTCTCCTATTATGTCAAGATGAAAGGGAGTTGTAACAATAGGAATTCTTAAAATATGATGAATTCATAAAGACCAAAGAATTCAAAGATTTCCTTATATGGTCCAAGCAATAGAAAGTGGGGGAACAATTAAAATTGAATGGAGGAGAAGCCATAGAAAGTGAAGCCCTACATTCTCTCCAATAATATGACCAGGAGTCTAAAAATATGACCCCTGATGAGGCCAGATAGCTAGTGAAATCAAGTGGCATGTTATTGGTAGAGGGATGGGACCTGGCTTTAGCCTTCATCATTGATCAGATCAGAAGGCAGCCAAACATCAAGTTCTCAATAGAGAAATAGGTAGGGGAGATGATCAAAGGGTGTGGATACAATGCACAATCTCAAACCCTAGCTATGTAGGCTCTAGCTCCCAAAAACCAGAAGCCATCATTAATCAATGTACAAGAAAAGATGGAGGCAGATAAAATAATATGGTCTGTGCAAAACACAGGGGATCTAGAGAATTCTTTGGCCCTAACCCACTTTGCTCATTTAAATGAAGAAAAGGTTGTTCAAATGTCTAATAGGTACCAAAAATTATTTGATGAAACAAGCCTCATTGCGAAGGATAGAGAGCTAGATTTAATAAAGATCAGTTCTATGGAGACAATAATTGCAGATTTAACTCATAAGTTGCAAGAGATCCCAGAGGTTGTTCATGTTCAATCTAAACAAGAAGAAGATGCACTTGTGCAGACAGAGGATATAGGGGATGCACAAAAGGAAACAAAGAAGAAGAGAATAGTGTGGCTTTAGAATACTTTCTAGATATTTTGTAGCATAGGATTAACATCCTAAAGGATAAGGCTGGCTTAGTGCATGGTGCCAACAATAAGTTACCTTGCCTACACGTAGAGGTAACTAGTTTTGTATCTACTTTGAACCCCTACTTTGGGACTTGGTCAGTCAAGACCAGTTCATTTGAAAGGTTAGCATCCTTGCAGCCACTAAGGGAAGATTTACCATAGATTTTCACACAAGTGGGTGATGAAATAGATCAAATTGGGGTAACCTTTTCCTTTTTCAAGGGCAAGGAAAATCATATAGAGACCAGACTAAATATTTTTGGGTGTGATTATAATAATTTTGTGCCTTCAATCAGAACATAGGATAATCAGATAAAAATAGTAGAGATTTGGAGAAATGAATTTGATTCCTTACTACCTAGTAAAGAGACATTTATTTTTGACAAAAAGGAATTATATTTGGAGAGGTTAAAATAAAACCTTGGATGAGGCGTTTAAGGCCGAGATAGATTTCAATAAATTTTTAGCAAATGTTAAGAGCATAACAGATGCTAGATGGGAGAGGCAAAAAGCACAACTTAAAAGCATTCAAAGCTTTAATTGTCCTACAAAGGAAGATGTAGTAGCATGGGATGTTCTTACAAAGACAAAGAAAAAGAAGCATGCCACAACTGACCTTGACATCATAGATGAAGAGTAGAAGGACACCTGGCACATAATCTTTGAGCACATGGAGGTTAGTCATCTGAAAGATTAGTGTATGTTAGCCTGTAATGGCGGTCACTTAATCTCACAACAACTATTGGAGGCTATCCAGAACATATTAAGACAAAGGTTCTAGCTAGCAAAAGATTTCAAGGATCTTATTTGATTGTATTCCTATTTGTCCTTCCACCGCTTGGAGTCTTCTTGTCTTTTGTCTTCTTCTAAGTTTTTAGGATTAGTTCTTTAAACATTTGAAGCTTGTTGCATCCTTAATTTTGAAGGATTCCAAGATGGTTTAGTCTATATATAGAGCATTTTTATCATTTTGGAAAGAGGAGAAGATGAGAAGTGAAATATAATTGCAAGCCGGACTACTTAATTTTGTTTGAGTTTTGTGCATATTGTCCTTTGAATGTATTTGAAGCAGTAACCATATTAATAAAATACATTGTAGTTTATGTTCTATATCTTGTGTTGTCTCTTTATATTTTTTTTCTAGCTCTTGTATGTTTAATTTGCAAGGAAGTTTAGATATACCAATTACAAGGTAATTGTGCATTTTCTTGTGAGTTCTTTCAAGGAAGGGTTAATTCTTACAAGTGATCCCAAAGAGCTAAGTGTTAGTATTAGGATCTGATAACAAGGGTATTGGAGTGAAAGGTAGTTTGTAAGGCATTCTACCCAAATTGCATGTATTTACATTAATTAGTCATTGTGGATTTACATTTGATATTGACTCTTTTCCCAAGTATTAGGCACTAGTTTGGGGTTTGGAAAACAGTTAATCATCATCCAATATTCAAAAAATAATCAATCATTTACATTTAAGTCATAAATACATATAAGTTTAAGTAATTGTATCTGAGAATACAATTCAGTTTGTTGATTCCTTCAAGAGAATTCCTTGTTGATTCAGTTTGTTTAGTGTAATTGTATCACACTACTATTTTCTATTGTTAAATTAATTATTTGGATTATTAAGCTCTGTATCAAATTGATTATAGTCATTTGCATATTTCTCTATCTGTTGATACAGTAAAAGTCAATTAAAAATCTAGTAAGAGACCTAATCCACTATAATAGATACTGAAAGATATTAATCATTTGAAGGTACACCCGCCTGAGCCTGTGGATTTCAAAGTCGAAGGAGGAATTGGTCCTCAAAAATTAGGCTTTCTCTTGCATAGAGTTAAATTGGAAATATAAAGATTAAGCATTCACACTGTTTCAAGAACCTGCAAGAAAAATCCCTAACAAATTGGTGACTCGATTGGGGAATTAGAAAAGAATTATGCCAAAATCTCTGGTTGAAAAAGATTAAGTTTAAAATACCACAGTTTAGTTTACCTATCTAGTTCATTCTTATAGTATTCATATTTCCCAAACTTGTGTTGG
Source organism: Thuja plicata (assembly GCA_018584345.1). Taxonomy (NCBI): domain Eukaryota; kingdom Viridiplantae; phylum Streptophyta; class Pinopsida; order Cupressales; family Cupressaceae; genus Thuja; species Thuja plicata. The sequence continues at coordinate 129,748 of MU224084.1, forward strand.
TGGTGACTCTAAAAATAAAATCTTTGTAATCAGTGCTAAAGTAATTTCAAATATTCAATACACATCTTTTCAATATGAGTACTAGGTCAAGAATTAGAGATAATCCTGAAGTTGAGTTGGATAGTGGAATTCCAACTACTTGTAGGAGCAAAATGTCTTGGAGAGAGAAGAAGAACCAAGCTAACATAAATTACTCTTCTCCAAGAAATGAAGAAAACAACACTAGAAGAAATGATGCAAATCAATCTACTCATGAGGAAAACACCTCAGAGTATGAAGAAGCCCCTGACCTTGGATTAGAAACATATACAATTACCACTACTTCTCCTGAGAGAGAAGGAACTAACACTATTAGCTCAAACTCTGATGTTCCTTCAGATGAGCTTGCTGAAGAGGAAAGAATCCTCATGATGCAGTTGGCCCTTATTTAGCAAAAGAAGAGAGAAAAAGATCTTAAAAAGAAAAAAACATGATCAAAAAGATGTTGATAAGTTTAGAAGAAGGTCTTTAAGACATCAAGAAGAAAAAAATGTTGAGAGGTCTTGCAGAGACCAAGAGACTCCAATCACTAACAAAGGTTTTGCTCCTCAAGCCTTTAGAGATGAAGGAAAAAACAAATTTGTTGAAAATGAAACTGAGGAACCAAAAACTCATAAAGTCCTGACTAAACAAATGTCTAAGCTAGACATTGATCTTGAAAGATTAAAAAGGGAGAAATAAACCATGGAAAAGATGTTGGAAAAGGCAGAAGCTGAAGCTACCACCTTGGATATGAAGAAGAAGATTGACTTCTTGCAATCTTATAAATATTCTTATGTTGGTGTTGAAAATACTACATCTTCAAAAGCCACGACTACTTCTTTCCAAGATGATGACAAATTCCAAAGGAAGAATTGCATCCAGAAAGGTACAAACAATTTACTTTTATTGGTATTCCTGGTTATGCAGATATAGTACCTAATGATATTGGGGAAAAACTCCCAAAGTTTTCAGGAAACAATGCTATTTCTTGTGAAGTTCATCTGAGAAATTTTATAGATATCATAGATGATTTAAATATTAATCATGAAGATGTACTAATGAATCTATTTATTCAATCCATAGTAGAGGATGCTAGGGAATGGTTTAGAGGATTGTCTAGTGGTTCTGTAGAATATATGGAAGAATTAATATATTTATTCAAAGATCAGTATGGTGACAAAAATAATGAAGGATTCTTGTTAAATGAATTCAATAACATAAAGAAGAACTTCAGTGAAGGGGTTACTAAATTCAACACAAGATTTCAAAGAGTCATGAAAAAGATCTTTCAAAAGATCAAACTGGATGAAAAGGTATGTATGGTTACATACCTAAATGCTTTTGATTCTAAGATGAGTTATGCTCTTAGAGATAAAAATCCTAGAAGTCTTATAGATGCATATAAAATAGCAGTGAACATAGAAATGAATAGGAGAGTGTTGGGAAAAAGGGGTAGAAGAGATGATGCTCATTTTAGTAGGAGCAAAAAACATGAATATAAAGAATACAAGGCTCCACAAAACAATAGATCATCCTATAAAAATAATTATAATCCACAGAATAGGATGCAGAATCATCCCTATGGTACCCAGTTCAAGGATGGAAATCCTATTGTTCCACCAAGAAAAGATAAACCAGAAAATAGAACCCCTGACCCTCTACACTAAAATGTTGTAAATATGTGTAGTGACACTTACTAGTGTGAGGCTTGTCAAGCCCTACACAACCCTTATTTTTGTGTTGTAGCCTTAGACATGAGTGCTAATGAAGAACAAGAAGGTGAAGAGGTTGAGCTATGTGATCACAATAGATGTGATATGACTAATTCTTATGCATGCCCTAACATAGATTCTTAAGATGAAGTTGAGAACCATGACATGTATGGTTCACAAGGAAGAATGGAGGTATATCACTAACAAGTCCTATCTGACAGTGAAGAAAAGGAGGTTGATGATATAAGATGCTATGCTTAGAATAGTCAATAATCTACCGCAATAATAAAACCTTCTAATTAAGAAAAGGCTAGAATCACTGCTAATCTAGTAAACAAAGCAAGAAATAACTACCACTTGAGAAATGGAGTAGTGGGTGATGTAGGTAGTCAGCTAGCTGGCATCTTCATCAAAGAAAATAAGACAGATGCCAAGTATATACCAAAAAGAGATGGACCTGGGGAAAATGTAAATAAACCTAAGGTCAAAATTGTAAACAAAGCTAGTGATCCAAAATATGTACATGAAGGAAAAACTAAAGTGCCAGAAGCAAGTGCTTCCTCTTCCAAAGTTGAAAATAAGAAATCTAAGAAGGAAGATTATAATCTAAATATTCAAATAGAGGAAAATAATATCATTATAGAGAAACCAAAATCCTCTGATGTGAAATATAATCTTGTTAATATGGGCCAATGTATATCTCAAATGACTGTCAAGGTCCCATTCCTAGAAATGATGAGGATAAAAGAATACAAAGAAAAGGTCCTTTTAGTATTAAACAGTGTATCTCCAGTGAAACCTCAAAAACTAGAATATGTTGAAAAGAAATCTAACAATAAGGGAAAGGAGCCTGAGGGAATCATTTCTAAGGGAATCATTTCTAAGATCCCTCAGATTTATCTAAACACAAATACTTCTGCTAGGATTGTTGATCCTTTTTTCCTAACATTGGTTATTAATGGTAAGATGCTCAAAAATTGCATGATAGATTCAGGAGCATCTAGTACTGTCATGCCTGTAGAAATCATGAGATCCATGGGATTACAAGTAGATACTCCTCATGGGAGATGTCAAGCAATGGATTCAAGAGAGATCCATGTTTTTGGTACCATTGAGGCCTTACCTTATAGGTTAGTTATATTCCCTAATACAATATTGACAATGAGTGTATTGGTGGTTGATATCCCACCACATTATGGCATTTTGTTGTCCAGGAAATGGAGTGCTTCAATGGGAGGTAGTATTTAGTGTGATCTATCATATGCCACTTTCAATATTGATGGGAATAATGTCAAGATTCCCAGATAAGGTAGGACACCTCATATGATTGAGTTTCATGAAGATACTAATATCAATTATTGTGTAGATGTTGACATGGAGAATTTCAAAGTAAAGAGGAGTGCTCATCAATGTAAAAATGTTGATCCTGTAGTGAAGGAGTTGATTACATAGAATGATGATTTATGGCAGATGTATTTTGATGGAGCATGTTATAAAGAAGGATCAGGAGCTGGTGTTTTACTTACTTCTCCATTAGGTACAACATTTAAATATTTTTTTTCTGTAATCATTCCAATGTACAAACAATACAGTAGAATATGAAGCTTTATTTTTAGGGCTAGACATTGCTCCTAAACATGGAATAAAATGTCTAAAAGTTTATAGTGATTCAGCATTAGTAGTAGCCCAAGTCAGGTCCAAATATGTTGTGAAAAATGATAGACTGAAAATGTATAAGCACACTATTTGGGACCAAATTGAATCTTTTGATGCCTTCAATATTAACTGGATAGAAAGGTCCAAAAACATTATGGCAGATTTCTTAGCTAATGTTGCTATGAAAACTGATGATTTGACCTTAAATGGGGTATCAATAGTTGAGATCAAGAAAAGACCAGTTGTCACTAACAATATTTACAACTGGAAGTTATTTGAAGATGACCAAGACATCCTTAGATTTATTCAGTGCCTAGACCATTATGAAGACCAGCACATAGATTGCAACTCTTTACTTAAGGTCATTGATGGTAGGGATTGTGTTTTGGGGGATGAGGTTGTCCAACTAAGTTCTAATCAGATTCCTAAGGGATTGGTAGAACTAGAAGCATTGTTTAGTGATCAAAATGATCATTCATCAAAAAAAGCAATGCTAAAGTTGAGGATTTGGAATAGATAAATTTAGGATCAGAAACCACTCCTTATATAGTATATATTGGAAAAGGATTAGATTCCCATGTCAGAACAATTTTGATAAAATTATTAAGAAAACGTAAGCATGTATTTGCATGTTCTTATGAAGATTTAAAAGCTTATAGGGAAGACCTTTTCCAACATGAAATCCCACTAAAATCAGATGTAAAACCATTCAGACAGAAATAGAGACCTATTAATCCACTGTTGGCTCCCAAGATGCAATAGGAGTTGATGAAACTAAAGGATGTAGTGATTATCCAGCCTATCAGACATTCAACTTGGGTTTCTAATCTAGTACCAGTGAGAAAAAAGAATGGTGACATAATATTATGTGTTGATTTCATAAATTTAAACATTGCATCTCTGAAAGACAATTATTATTTACCTAATATGGAGGCAATGTTACATAAGGTTACTTGTTATGAGCTATTATCAATGATGGGTGGCTTTTCAGGCTACAACCAGGTGTTAGTAAAAGAATCAGAAAAGTTTGCATTTACTACTCCTTGGGGAACATATGTATATGTTAGAATACCATTTGGACTAATTAATGCAGGAGTGACTTTTTAGAGAGCCATGGATGTTGCATTCAAAGATTTTATTGACTTGTTAATGGTAATCTATCAAGATGATTTAACAAAATTTTCCAAAAAAGAAGGGGATCATTGTGAACACCTTGAAAAAATCTTCAATAAAGCTTTAGAATATGGTTTCTCACTGAATCCTAGAAAATGTCAATTTGCAGTGATAGAGGGAAAGTTACTGGGGCATATAGTGTCCAAAGATGGAGTAAGGATTGACCCTGAAAGGATAGAAGCTATTCAAATGGTCATTTCTCCAATAAATATCAAAGGTGTACAATCTTTCTTAGGAAAGATAAATTTTGTTAGAAGATTTATTACAATTTTTTCTAAGATTGTCAAACCAATTATTAAACTATTGAAGAAAGATGCAAAATTCCAATGGAGTGAAAAAATCTCAACTAAATTTTGAAAGAATTAAGAAATTAGTGTAGGAGGCACCTGTCTTGAAGTCACCTGATTACAGTAAGCCTTTTTCTTTATTCTCATTTGCATCCTTTCATACTATTGTACTATTTTACTTTAGAAAGATGAGCAAGGATTTGAGCATCGTATTACATTTTTTATCAAATATCTTCAAGCTATAGAGCTAAACTATGAAATGATGGAGAGTCAGGCATATGCTTTGGTGAAAGCTGTGAAATCATTTAGACCCTATCTGGTTTATGCCAAAGTATTAGCATATGTACCACATTCAGCAGTAAAAGACATCCTTACTCAATTAGAAGTGACTGGTAAGAGGTGTAAATAGATTAATAGAATTCAATAGTTTAACTTAGAAATCCATATTACTAAATTGTTAAGAGGACAAGGTCTAGAAAAACTTATGATAGAAGAAAATTTAGACTTGGTGCAAGTAAATAACATAGTGATGCAGGATTCAATAGTAACAAGTATTGAAAGATAGTGTTTCTATGTTGACATCATGTATTATCTTAAGAATTCAAAGTGTCCTGAAGTTATGATAGACAATAAAAATAGGAATCTCTTATTACAATCTCAAAAGTACACCCTAGGTCAAGGAGATTTGTATTGGAAAGATAGAAATGGTGTACTATTATTATGTCTAGATCAGAGCCAAGATAAGAAGGTATTAATTGAAATGCGTGTTGGATTATGTGGAGGACACTTTTCTGCTAAGACCACTGCCAATAAAATCTTGAGGGATGGGTATTATTGGCCTAGCTTATTCAAGGATACTCATGCATTTGTCAGAAAATGTGAACCTTGCCAAAGTTTTTCCAATAAATTGAAATTATTAGGTGCCCTGTTATTGAACCCTGTAAGTGTTGAAGCACCTTTTTCCATGTGGGGCATTGACTTTATTGGAGAGTTTTCAGAGAAATCCAGTGGAGGAAATAACTGGATACTTTTTTCTTCTGATTATTTTACAAAGTGGATATAGGCAATTCCCACAAAGAAAGCAACTAGAAAAGTAGTCCCCAATTTTCTATTGGAAAACATTCTGACCAGATTTGGTGTTCCTGTAAAATTAGTAATGGATAATGCTATGTGCTTTAGATCAGATGAAATTAAATATTTATGTGATGAGTATGGGATTATGATGTCTTATTACTCCCCATATAATCCTCAAGAAAATGGCCAAGCAGAATCCAGCAATAAAAGCATATTGAAAATCTTGAAGAAGACTCTTGAAAAGAGTAAAATAACTTGGCACAAAAAATTAAAACTTGCTCTTTGTGCTGATAGAATAGCAGTGAAGAAAGCAACAAGTAAGTCACCTTTTGAACTTGTATATGGTTTAGAATCTAGAATGTCCATGAACAATTTACTACTAGTATATAATTTTATACAAGAAGAAGAGTTAGATGTTTCTAACCCAATACAAGATAGGATGATGCAATTAGCAGAGCTTGATGAGGTCAGAAAAGAAAGTCAAAAAGAGAATATTGAACTATAGAAGAAGATGAAATATCTTTTTTATAAGAGAGCAGGTAACAAAAAGTTTCAACTAGGTGATTTAGTACTCCAATGGAATGTAAGGGCTGAAGGCAAAGGGAAGCACAAGAAGTTTGAATCCTTATGGTTAGGTCCCTTAGTTATTTATCAGAGCTTTGGAAAATATTCATATCTTTTGAAAAACATGGATGGAGAAGAATTTGAATTTCCAGTGCATGGAAAATTCTTGAAACCTTTCTTCAGTTGAGAATCAAATTGACATGCACAATAAGTTTTGTATTATATGTATATAGGTGTGTTTCTTTCTGTTGTGTGTTTCCTTTCCACAGTAGGTTAGTGAGTGTAGTCTGCATGGTTTGTAACTAGAGATCTATGGTTCTTGCAATAAACTTGCATTTAAAAATCCTCTGATAGAGCCATTGTTGGTTGTATTTCCAGTTTTGAAGCTTGACAGTAAATTTTTTTGAGTTCTCAGTCAGTTTCCTGCATAAATGTCTAATTTTTGTCCAATGTTGTCAAAAATCCTTCTACAAATGTTGGTCTTCAAGCCTAGAAATTAGAGAAGAATGTAAAACCCTAAGTCCTAGGTCAAATTTTCATGCATTTCCAAGGAAAAACCTTTGTTCTTAAAAAATCCTTCTATTTCACAGTCACTTTTTCAGAAAAGACCAAGTCACTTAAGTCATGTGCTTATTTTCATATTTTACATGTTGGTCGCGATGTCTCTTTAAACCTTGAGAATATTTCATTTCTCTTTAAGACTTAGCAAAATTCTTTAGTCGTGTTATCTCCATAAGAAAATAATATGCTTCTATTGCTAATGAGATTTCACATGAGCCATTGATGAAGATCATGATCTTGTGGTATGTGGAAAGTCTCTTTGAAAACTCAAAGTTAGAAATATCCTTTAGCGACTTTGAGATAATTCAGTCGCGCAGTCTCAAAACCTAATCAGAGTTTAAAGATGGGTTGAATTTTCAAGCAGTCACATGATTGCAAAGAGAAATAAGAGTTAAGTCAAAATATGTGAGATTAAGTGATAACCGTTGATCTGAGAGATAATCTTGTTGGTAATAACTGGGAGGGGGGGGTGAATCAACGGCCTCAATATTTAATCCTTAAATCAACCCTTCAACTCTTATAACCACTAATTATTTTTCAAGTTATCTTATGTCCTGTAAGATGAATGACTTGAATAACCTATATCAATTTACTACTTGTCGGATTACTCTATTAAACCTTCTTCTTAATGTTTACCGATAAGCAGTCATCTATTTACCGAAATACAGTAAATATGCAAAGTATACCGATATATCCAAAATGATTTATGTAAGATACAAAATAGTAAATAAATGAATCATAAACACATAACACATGGATTTTAATGTGGAAACCTTATTAAGGGAAAAACCACTAGGACTGGTACCCCAAATTTTCACTCTTCTAAAGTGAGCCCTTTTAAGAGCCAACCCTGTTAAAGTTTACAAACACACTGTTAGGTGTGACCTTTTTAGAGGATTTTATACATAGAGGTTGTCACTTAGTATCGGGCATCTAATGTTTTCATCCTTGAATTAGCCTCTCTCCTAGACTGTCAATAGGCATCAGGCATATCCAATGCTACTTTCATGAATCAACCTTTTTGGAACTCCTTGAGATGTACCTCAATATATAGAAGAATGTTAAGTCTTTCTCTATTAAGAGACTTGATGCTTCAATGGTTAAACTGAAACACTATGACCTGTTTCTAATTCAACTTTGAATTTCATATTTTCAGATCTATTTAAGTACATTACCTCTCTGATCAATGTATTAATTCAATTCTTTGTGCTCCACACCTTCTGCTCTGTGATGTTGTGCTCACTGTTCATCGATGTCTGTAGAATTCCTTAGCTCTCATTTTAGCTTGATTGATCAAGACTGTATGAAGTTATTATTCATCAGTTTCTCTTCAGCATCCTCTTTTTATTCATTCCCCTTAATCACCTTTTCATGCATTGAAAAAAATGAATTAAGCTTGTCTCTTATATAGACATGATATTCATTATTTCTTGATTCTTGATTCTTGACGTGAAAAATAATCTAGCCAATTAGATTTAAAGCATAACTCTTGATTTGTCTTGTAGATATGTTCTTGCCAACTGTACAAATCAGCTTTAAATCAATCACTTATCTTTGGTCGAATAAAACAAAGTAGACAACCAGTTAAGTCCTTATTTATCTCTGTCGGCTAGATATTTTATCATTTTCTTAACTCTCTGTTCTGTTGGTCACCATTGCAGTTAGTTGTCAGTGACAACTAATAGTTCTGACAATGAGACTCCAATTAGCTTTGTGATCTCCATCCATCGGGCATCATTGGAATTTTACTCATTGGGCAACACTATCTTCTGATCTTCAGGTATCACTGTGACTGTTCCTCTTTTCTTTTACCGATGGTGTGAACTCTGTCAGTGTTGTTTGTCACTCTGTGAATACTTGAGTTTTATGTATTTCTAAAATCATAACCTTGGTTCTTTTGGTTCTCTGAAGTCTTTGGCTTTATTTATATGACTATACAGATGATATCAAGTCTACATAAATGACAATATAAATCATTAATTGATTTAATGCCTTGCATTATCTTCAACTTAACATTGTCAAACATTCAATAAGTTACATATCATCAATCTCTCCATTTGGCATTGATGGAAACATACTATATTATCACACTATACTATTTATAATACAATATGAAATACAATAGTTGAGTTTCATCAAACTACCATTCTTTTATTTTGATAACCGATAAATATCTGACCGTCGGTAAGCTCTATTTTTAGCTTAAATTTGACTCTTGCAGCTCTCTTTATTCTGATGTGTTGTGTTCTCTCCTTGTGTAAATTTCTTTCCCTTGAATTTTCTTCTCTTTTGATGTCTTTCTCTCTTGTCTGCAACTCTCCCTTTGTATAATCTTTCCATACAATTTCTCTCCCTAAGGATAAAACTTCTCCCTTTTGGAGTAATGTGCTAATATATACTTTTTCCTTCTTTCCAGAAGAATGTGTGATAATAATATGGATAATTTATCTCCCTTTGACAGCAATGCCAAACAAATATCTGATGTTCATGTCAAACTATCATTTCTCTCCATCCATAATATATTCCTTGAATTTCCCTTATCCATTAGCAATACAACAATATGTTTTGGTGTTTGGTTCTGATATATACTTGTTTGTATATAGATGTATCTTTGAAATTCATCTCTTTGCTAGCATCAACATGAATGATATTCTGATAATATGTAGGCTGATGTAGCCTTCATTCTTTTACTGACTGGTAGACAAGGGTTTTACCCCTAGTCTCTTTCTCAAGTACTCAAATGTATCATTGAGAAGTGGCTTGGTGAAGATATCAGCTAATTTTTCTTTTGATTACACATACTCAAGTATCACCTCTTTTTCTTGAACTTGTTCTCTCAAATAATGATACTTGATGGCAATGTGTTTAGTCTTTGCATGCATGACTAGATTCTTGGAAATATTTATTGCACTGGTGTTATCACAATAGATAATTACTGGTTCTAAGAGCTTCATATGCATACCTTCTAGCAACTATTTGATCCATGCAATATTTGAGAAATTTGTAGCAACAACAACATACTCTACTTATATAGTAGACTGAGAGATGCATCCTTGCTTATTGCTAATCCATGTGACAAGTCTATCACCCATAAATAATTCTCCTCTAGTTGTGCTCTTCCGGTCATCAAGATTTCTAGCCCAATCAGCGTTGGTAAACACCTTAAGTTCAAATTTTTCTTCTCTTCTACACCATAAGCCAAATACCTCAGTGTTCTTTAGATATATTAGAATTTTTTTCACATCAATCATATGTGATTCCTTGGGGCTAGAAAAAAATCTAGCAACAATTCCCACTGCATGTGCAATATATGGTCTAGTGTGTACAACATACATGAGTTTTCCAATCATTGATATGTACAAAGTCTAATTTACCTCCGTTGTCTTTTCCTCCTTTGTCAACTTACATCCAGTAGCCATCGATGTTCCAACTGGTTTGGATTCTTCCATCTTGAATATTTTCAAGACCTCTTTAATGTATTTGGACTATGTAATGAAAATACCTTCACATTGTTGCATGATCTGCAGACCAAGAAAGAACTTGGTCTCTCCAAACATAGACATCTCAAACTCTTCTCATCTCATTAGCAAATGATTTGCATAGCATATCATTGCCTCCAAATATGATGTCATCAACAAATATTTTAGCAATCAAAGTGTTAGCATCAGTATCTTCCTTCAAATTAAGATTACTATTTTCACTAGTCCTTACAAATCCAATACTTGTAAGATAGGAATGAATTTGTTCATACCAGGCTCTAGGAGCTTGTTTTAATCCATACAAGGCTTTATGAGGTCTACATACCATATTTCCCTTATTTGGATCTACAAACCCTTCTGGTTGTTCAATGTATACCTCTTCTTCAAGTATTCCATTCAGGAATGCAAACTTGACATCCATTTGATATACCTTGAATCATTTATATGTAATATAAGAAAGTAATATTCTCACTCCTTCTAGCCTAGAAATGGGTGCAAAATTTTCTCCATATCCAATACCTTCCTCTTGTGCATACCCCTTGCATACTAGTCTTGCTTTGTTTCTTGTGACTTCTCCATTATCATTTAGCTTATTCCTGAATATCCATTTTGTACCGATGACATTCTTGTCATCTGGTCTTGGCACAAGTGACCATGTTTTTTTTTTTCTCAATCCGCTCGATCTCATCATTCATAGCACTTATCCATTCTACATTATCAAGTGTAGCATTGACAGATTTTGGCTCAAACTCACAAATTAAACAATTTAAGTTTAAGGACTTACTTCTTGTTCTTGTACCATCTTTTTTATCTCCTATGATCTGGATCTCTAGATTTTTCCTTCTTACATATCTTGCAAGTACAAGTTCATGTTTGAGATTTGATTCTGAGTAGTTGATTGATTGTATGTTTGTCATTGATGACAACATATAATACATAGTAGTAATTCTGTATGTACTTATCAAAATGATGATTTGAAGACTTGTGTGGCTAGATACATGTTGTTGAAATGTTTATTATGTTATGTTCATACACGTAGACCAATATTTGATGTTTCAGTAAAGTTATGTAATTCTATTATTGGCAGTTACAGTTCTGGAAGTGTAACTATTTAGGGCTGACATATATAACATGTTTCTTGAGTTGCGCCTATCTTCAGGATATGCATGTGTATATTCATGATTAGTTATGAGTTAATGATATTCATCTAAAGGCACCAAATGTGTTTCAAGAAGATTGCAAAGTTAGAGTTAATTTGGTGAGGCCGACTTAATGAAGCGTCACGTCTATTCAGTTTAGACTTGCGCGGTTGTAATTATGCTTGTGTGCTTAGTAGAGCTGACAAGGATATTATGAAGAGTTATCTTATAGGTCCCATGATCTCATAATTTGAGATAGATACTTATAGAAAGTCGATTGTGATACGCTAAGAGTGAATGATACGAAAAGAGAAGAAAGATGTACAAAGCAGATTATTAGAGTTGGTTCATTCACCAAGAGTCTATGTGAAGAAGAAATGAAAGATTGTAATACACTGGAACTGATCAAGAAAATAGGTCTACTCTATAGTTCATCATTAGATATAGTGTATATCTATTATACAGAAGGTTTTAGCCTTCACTATCAAGCAGTGAGCTTTTGGACAGTGAGTCCACCACCCCTAACAGGGTTATTTGTAAAAGACTCCTAATAGGGTCTGACCCTTAACTAGGTCACTATAATTATTGCATTGTAAAGTACAACTCCTAACAAGGTTGAAATATCTTCTAACAGGGATTGCTATAATCAAGTATAGTTCATTGTGGGTGCTAATTCCCACCGGGATTTTTACCATTTGGTTTCCCTGCAATCAAATTGTGTGTTGTGTACTGTGTTATCTGATTAAGAATTTACTTTGTTGTATTATGAAGTTAAAGAAGAAAAGAATTAAAGTCATTGATAGCTAATTCACCCCCCCACCTCTCAGTTATCCTTTGGGACTATTCTAACAATTGGTATCAGAGCCAAGTGCCTTGGAGAAGAAGCCTAACAGCTTAAGGTAGATCAGATGTCTTACTTCAGAAAAGAAAGCCCTAAGTTTGATGGAGAAAATTATCTGGATTGGAAAAACAAAATGATAACACATCTACAATGTGTTGGCTTTGAGATCTTTGAAATTTCTACACAAGAAGTTGCAATTCCATCTCTGAAATACCTTACAAAGGATGATGCTACTAATAGACAAAAGGATACATTTACAAATAATGCAATTGCCAAAGAAGCCCTAATCAGCGCCTTATCCGACAGCGAATTTTTTGAAATCAAGAAAATTCACAGAGCATATACCATATGGAAGTATTTAGAAGATATGTTTGAAGGAGACATTCAAGAAAAGAATGCACGCAGGAAGACATGGAAAAAGAAATACAACAGTCTTGAGATGTTACCTGAAGAGAACATTAGAGCTTACAATCAGAGGGATAAATGAAGTAGTCTCTGGAATCAGAAACAATGGTGGAGAAATATTAGAAGAAGACATAATGGACAAGTTTCTAGCTACTTTAACATCAGACTATAAAAAAACAAGATAATTATTCTAGAGGAAACCATGCAATCCTCACAATACTTAAAGAGAGAGACTTTGATCAGCAAAATCTCTACATTTGAGATATCAAGATTGAATAATGAACCTAAAAGTGAAACAACTTTCAAAGCCTCAGTCTATGGTAAGAAATCCTTACACATCTCCAGTCATAATGAGAAAGAAGAAGTTGATGAAGAACTAGAGGAAATCATTGCTATCATTGCTAGAAGAGAAAATAAAGGTAAAGGAAAATATGAAGGACAACTTCCTTTCAAATTCTTTTCATGTAACAAGATTGGTCACTTTGCATCTAAGTGTCCCACAAGAGTCAAGAAGTTCAGATCTGATTACAAACCCAAATATA
>MU224084.1:170630-200574 GCA_018584345.1 Thuja plicata
TATATATATATATATTGATGATTTTTATGATTACATGTCTTTCATAAGTTTCAATTCTTTTATTATTGGGTATGTCATCAATTCTATAAAGATTAAAATGAGACACATAGGATCTAGATGAATTACTTTTAATTAAATGTGATTTTGATGATATGTCATGTTTATGTGAATAGATGAACATGTATCCTAGTTAAAAATAACTAAACACTGATATATTCAAACATAAATTAACGAGGAAAATAAAAGAGGTGCAAGCATATTTCTAAGTAATATCCTAACCAAAGAAGTGATCAACATATTACATGTAAATTCAAGACCAAAATATGTTCATTTTTGTCAAGAATGAAGCAATACATTCATACATAATTCTTTAAATGTAAAATATACCAACACCTAAGTAAATTGAAGTGAGAGAGAAATAAGACGAAAAGGGAGAAAAGAGAAAAAGGTTTAGGAATAGTACTAATGCAAGTGCATAGTGTTTATAGGGTCCTTAAGTGGTACACCATCCATATTAGCTAACTTGTATGCACCATAACCATAAACTTTAGTGATGTTATATGGACCAAGCCAATTAGGATTGAAGTTGCCTCTTTCTCTAGGCAGATCATTGGCGTTACATGGGTTCTCATAAAGAACCAAGTCTCCAACCAAAAAATAACAATTAATCACTTTCTGATTTTATTTCTTCCTTAAGGATTTATAATAGGTTTGAATGTGCTCAATGGAATTGATGTGTTGTTCATCTAACATATCAATTTGTTGAAAGCATTGTTTTTTATTAAGGAAAACAGGTTTTGATGGGTTCCTGAAACCCTACAGAATATATAAAAGAAAACTAAAGCATATAAGCATTACAAAACAACCATAAAAAAATAGGCAGTTCCAGCAAAAAAATTCCAAACAATAGAAAACCAGGGACGCACACCTAATAAAACCAGGAACCAAAAACCAGGGGAGCCATTTAGGAAATGTCTCTGAGAATATTTGCTACCCGTATCTCCAGCTTAATCATTCTCCCAGCAACTTCTCTAAGTTCAGCCAGCTCTTTGTCAACTTCCTGGTTTTTCATCTGCTTGGCTTCCTCTCCAGTTCCCTTCTTATTTTCTTCTTCTGGAAGTTGCTCCCTGTCTCTGTGCATTGGTTGATCCTCTTTGTTTCCTCTTTGTTCTTGAAACTTGTCAATGATTACCTTAATGTTATCATTTGAGGCTTTAAGTATGTTGTAACTTTTCTCAGCTATTTTAACCATTGAAGCTTCAATACCTTCAACCCTATGCTTCAGTTCAGTCACTTTGCTGTCCAGAACCCTGTCCTCCGCAATATTTTTGTTGTTGTTGATTATGCTTTCTTTCTCCATCCTGTCCATCCTTTTTTTTAGCTCATAGATTTCATAGTAGGTCCATTTTGTTGATCTATAGCTGTCAATGGCACTATTTGTTGCATTGTTCAGCACATCCATTTGAGGATCTTCCCTCGCATTGTCACTAAAAATCACCAGAGCAGGACAAATGAGCTCTTCCATCTAAATTCTTCTCTCTTTGTTTTCCTTAACCAAGGTCCTAACCAATTCTCTCTTTATGCCCATTTTAGCGGAGATCGTGTCAAAATTTCTCCATACAACCTTTTTGTTTTTGCCTGTAATACTGCAGGTGTATTGTTCTTCTCCATACTCTGCAAAGCCCTATCTATTGACATCCTCTTCCTTTTCCTTCCCCTGACTCTCCTCTTCCTTAGCTCTCTCCTCTTATTTTTCTTCCTGGCTAGCCTGCTTCTCCTCCTGGGTTTCCACTTTTATTCTTTTAGATCTCGTAACCCTCTTCCCCGAGCTATCCTCCTCATTCTGGGTCAACATCTTGATTGTCATCTTCCTCCTTTTATCCTTCTTCCCCTTCTTCATTTTTCTTTCTTCTCCCAAACTGTTATTCCCCATTTCCATTCCTTCCTCATTTTCATTGTACTCCCTATCTGATGATATCTCTATGTGTTGTTTTATTGTCTCCAGTTTTACTCTTTTCTTCCCTTTCTTCATCTGAAGAGGTTCTTCCTCCTCTGTCTCTAAGTGCATATCTCTGCTATCCTTTGTGTTTGAGGGGATGTAATCCTCCCCCGAACCCTCCTAATAATTACCTTCCTCCATTCCATTGATTTTCTTTCCCAAAGTGTGAGATTTGAAGTACTCATAAATTAACAGTAATAAACCCTCATGGAAAGTCAGGTTGCTAATGTTTTTCTCCTTATAGTCATTAATGTTTTCATTAATGGACAAATAAAGGAAGAAAGGGATGGAAGCCTTTTTCCCCATACCTGAAGTGGTTGAGAAGCACAAAATGGTGAGTACAGATGCGGTCGAATCTTGTATCCAGTGAGATGAATTTGATAATTTCCCTCAACACAAAATGCCACAGAGGTTTGATGGAGATCGGGTGGTAAAAGGTGCCCTTCTTTACAAGAGCACGCTTTTCTACTTCATTTTTAACAAATTCTGTCAAAGCTTTGCTAGAAATTTTCCTGTCCCTATAAAATTTCTTCCCTGTGATGGGAATGCCAGTCACCGCCAAAATGATTTCCTTAGTCACCATGAAAGTAACCCCATCAATTTTCACCTTCCCTTCTTTCCATCTATTTACCATCATCTCTATAACAAAGGGCTTCCACCCATGAAGGCATTCAATGTAAGTGGTCACTTCACCCTTTTTTAAGATCTCCCAGACCTTTGATCTTTGGCACCATTTTTTTGTTTCTCTCTCCGGCTCTCTCCTGTGCCTTTCTCCCACCATTTTTGCAAATTTCCTATTTCCTCTATTTTGTCTGTTTCCTCTGTTTCTGGTGAACTTCTCACTTAGAGCCCTCTATTTCGTAATTATATTGGTTTGGAGTTTTGAGAGACTTCTTTTTGCCTTGTAAATGCTATAATTGATTAAATGCCTCCAAGTGTGCCGATGGGACCTTAAACTGATTATCCCATCGCATCTCGCGTACTTGCACATCCTTCAGGGATTCTTTCTCCATCTTTCATAACTCTTCATAATTAGCTTTTAATAACTCTAAGTCTGCCTGGAACCTGATCACTTTCAATGATGTTGGCAATTTTCAGCGGTAAATTATTCTTGTCATACCATTTTTTTCACATCTTTTCCAGCCTGTCTGCCACCTGGTTGGCTTCCAGTAGTCATGTGCCATGTAGACCTGATCAAAAGACTTGAGGATTTGTCTACATATCCTTATTATATTCTCAATTGTCCATGAAGGCCTAGTCTTTTCCTTTAGGTAGTCTATGATATTCTTTGAATCCCCTTCTACCCATAAGTTCTTGATCCAAATTTCCTTGGCAAGCTTTAGAGTGTGATGTGCCACAGTTGCCTCTACGTAGTGGTTGGTTTGTGATCCCAGGGGTACTGAAATTGCAGCAATGCCTTTTCCATGTGAGTTCCTGATGATTCCACCCACCCCTGCCATCCCAGGGTTACCCTTTACTACCCTGTCAAAATTAGCTTTGAACCACACTTCCGGAGATAAAGTCCATCTTCAACCCAGCCTTTTATTGGTGTTAATGGGCCCATTAATGTGAGTAGAAGTGATACCTTTGCAATTGGTGTAGTTTTCCAGAAGGGCATTTGCTATTTTTAGGGCTACAACCTTAGCTGGAGTAACCTTTTCCCTAAAGATCTTGTTGTTTTGTTCCTTCCATAACCCCCAAGAGATGTGTGGCATAGCCCAAGACCAAAGATGATGGTTTCTCCCCCCTTGATGTCATTGGTCAAAGAGGTCCAGAGTAGTATTAGGGAAACACCAAGATGTCTCAAAAGAAGACAGGAAATGATGCCATATCTTCCTGGTGAAATCACAGTGGATAAATAAGTGGTCCACATTTTCACTTTGAGTTTTGCAGAGGATACATCTATTATGAATGAAATGCCCATGTTTTATAAGGTTATCAACAGTCAATATGTGGTTTTGAAGCAAAGTCTAGAAAAAGATGTTAACCTTAGGGATGATACCAGGAAACTAGGCTTTGGCCCAAGATGGGATAGTATCAACAAGATGCATTGTATCATATCTCGAAGCCACTGTATAGTTGCCATCATTAGAATCCCCCCAAACCATGACATCTTCATTGGGAGAGAGGGGAGTGTGACCCAGATAGACCATCAGAGGTTTAAGGTCCAGGGACACCTCAGTGAGATTTACCCACCCATTGTTTATTCTGTAGTCATTGACTCTGCTGCCATATCTTTCAATGCAATGTTCAGCCCATCTGTTGAATGGATCCAAATTCCATAAAGGGCCATGTCTGAGCCAATCATCATGCCAGAAGTTAACATTCTTACCATTACCAACTTTCCATCTTGTTTTTTCAGTCACTATACCTTTAGTCCTCAGAATGCCATTCCATATGTGAGATCCCTTCAGGTCCAAGTCTCTGCTAATGAATTGTTTGAAGGTTAAGTTAGCTACATATTTATCCTTCATAATGTCCCTCCATTCCCCTATAGAGTTGAAGATTATCCACATCTATTTAGCTTTCAAAGCTTTGTTGAACTACTTCAGATTCTTGATTCCCAGGCCTCCATGTTTTTTGGGCTTGCATATAGTATCCCAAGCCACCAGTGGGTATTTCTTGTTTCCATCTTTGTCGGCCCATAAGAACTTTCTCTGGATGGCTTCTAGTGAGTCTGCCACCTTAGCAGGGATTGAGAAGAGACTTAGTGCATAAGTAGGAAGGTTCTGAAGAGTGGATTGAATCAGAGTAACTTTCCCCACTTGACTTAGGGTGATAACCTTCCATCCCACCAATTTCCTATTGAATCTATCAATAAGACCTCCCCAGAAGGCCTCAGGGGGTTTGGTTCCAAGCGCAAGGCCTAAATAAGAAGCTCGAAAGGAGCCAATTCCACAACCTAGAATGCTAGCCATTATGCTCTGTCTATCCATGGGAGTGTTAATGAAGAACACCGAGCTCTTGTTCCAGTTAATAAGCTGACCCATAGCATTGGAATAAGAATTAAGAATGTTCTTGGCATTTCTACCCTCCTTCACCAAAGACTCCCCCCCAGAATTGTATCATCTACAAATTACTGGTGAGTAAAAGTGAAAGGGCCTAAAGAGGGTTGAAGCCCACAGATTAGCCCCCTACCCCTGTGATCATGAATAATCCTTCCCAATAATTCTACTAAAATGATGAAGAGGATTGGAGAGAGGGGGTCCCCTTGCTAGAGGCCCCGAGAAGATTTGAAGAAGTCTAAGGGAGAGTCATTAACCAGAACCGCAAAAGAAGGGGTGGAAACCAACTGAGAAATAATCTTTAAGACCTTGTCATTGAAACCAAAATCCCCCATGATGTTACTCAGGAAGGACTAGTCTACCCTATCATAAGCCTTGGAAAGGTCCAGCTTAAGAAGGAATCCTTCCCGATTGCCCTCTTCCAACAAATGAATCACATCGTGCACTGCCATAATTGAGTCCAAAATTTGTTTGCCACGGACAAAGCCCGATTGTTGGGGGGCAATAAGAACCAGGAGGATTTTAAGTATTCTAAGGGTTAGGACTTTTGAGATAATCTTATAAAAAGAGTTACACAGACTAATTGGCCTGAAATAATCAAAAGAATCTGCACCTGGAATTTTTGGGATGAGAACAAGAAAAGTGGCATTGATCTCTTTGAGAAGGCTCTTGGCTCCAAAAAATTCCTTGACCACTTTGACAATGTCCTCTTTGATAACCTCCCAGTACATTTGGAAAAAGAAAGAAGGGAAATGGTCTGGACCTGGGGATTTTTCCACAGGTAAAGAAAGAACAGCTTTATGAATTTCTACCTTATCCGAGATCTTGTTGAAAGCATTTTTCTCTTAAAGTGTCATTGTCAATTATTCCAATAAAAGAAACTCTTAAGGAGGGTATCTCTAATTCCAAAGGCATAATTACATCTACACCAAAAACTAGATTCTAATTAGTTGTTCCTGTGGAAATGTGAACACTTTTCCTATAATTCCATAAGACATAAGACAATTTTGTATGTTAATCCTTAGTGTATTTTGTTAAGAGTCTTCTTAATAATTTTTTCAATGATTTTTCTAGATTCTTTACCTTGACCATTAGAATGAGGATAGTATGGGTAGAAAAGCATTTCTTAATATGGTATTTTTCCAGGAACTTAGTTACTTATTTATTTTTAAAAGGAGTACCATTATCAGTTATTATTGTTGATGGTATATACCAAATGATATTTTCCAGGATAAAGTTACAAATGATATCATTTGTAGTAGAAAAAAGAGATACTACTTCTACCCATTTGGTAAAGTAATCAATAGATGTAATCATGTATGTATGTCCTTGAGAATAAAAAAGGTGATATTTTTCCAATGAGATCCAATCCCCAAAGATTGCAAGGCCAAGAAGCTACCTGAGAGCAGAGTTTATGCATAGGAGTGTGGATGAGATTATTGTAATGTTCTCATTGAGGACATTGTTTGACAAAGGCAAAAGAATCTTGTTCCATGGTTTTCCAATAATGTCCCATATGAAGGAGCTTATTAGATAAGTACTTTCCACCAAAATTCCCACCAAAAGATCTTGAATGAGGTTCTTGTAAATCAATAGGGATCTTAGTTTTATTAAGGTATCAAAGTAAAAAGACCATTTTAAGAGCCCCTATAAATAATTCCAACAAGGATGATATATCTTGTAGCAATTTTGTGAATTCAAGCTCTAGTATTCATTGTTGTTGATTCAGAAAAAGTACCATATTTTAAGTAATAAAGGATGTGTGAATACCATTAATCCAAATCAATTCTAAAACAACAAGTGTCATCATTAGAGCTTTTAGAAATAGCAGGACTGGCAAGATTGTGTATGTTAAATTGATATCTATCAAGATTACTTTCTAAGGAGATCAGAGAAGTGCTTGTCATGGCGTTTGCATGTCTACTATATTTATGAGGTAGGTTTGAAATAGAATAAGCTGAGAATTGATCAAGAAAACCTTAGGCTAAGTCATGGTATTGAGTTAACTTAGTATTCTTAGCTTGATATGTTCCATTAACCTGTTGCAAAATCAATTGTGAATCTCCAAACATTTTAATATGTTGCACTTTAAGGGATAAAGTCGCTTTTAGTCTAGCAATAAGGGCTTCATATTTTTCTATGTTGTTAGTACAAGGGAAATTAAGATAGTATGACAAAGGTATAGGATTATTTTAAGGGAATAAAAGAATAACACCATCACCAGAACCAGTTTTACAGTGAGATCCATCAAAGTACAATTCCCATGTGTCATCGGTATCGATAGGTAAGACAAATTCATCAAGAAAAGTGATAGGAGTAGAAGTTGAAGTAGGTGAAGGAGCCTCAGCGAGATGATCAATCAAAGTTTTTCATTTAATTTTTTCTTAAAAAAAAGCTTTAAATCAATTTAACTCAACATAACCCATTTAACTAAACATCTCGATAATTCAGTTTTTTAGGAAAGATATTTGAAAGGATCAAATTATATGATAACATTAATTTTGACATTAAGAAGGTAATGTCAGAGTTTTTGACAAGAAAAAACTAACGCTAGACATCATTTTTCTAGTTTAGTATGTCGAGTTTTATAATCTGACAAAGTACAACTAATGTAATAGTCTGATCACTCTTTTCCATTTTTATCATGTTGGACTAAGACGATAGCTAGAGCATTAGGAGAAGCAGAAATGTATAGAAAGAATGGTTGATTAAGTTGAATAGGTTGCAAGATAGGAGGATTAGAAAGATATTGTTTGAATTGTTCGAATGTATGTTTACACTAATCATTCCAAAAGAAAGTAGAGTCTTTATTTAACAAGGAAGTAAAAGGAATTGTATGATCAACATAGTGTGATACAAAGAAATTAATAGCTTGTGTTTTTCCTTGTAAACTAGGAAGTTGGGAAATGTTTCAAGGAGGTGGCATATTGATAATGGCATCAAATTTTTTGGGTATCCATGTTAATACCCCTATTTGAGATGATAAACTGAATGTGTTTTCCACTGTCTACACCAAAAGAACATTTTTGAGGATTCAAGCGCATATTATATTTATGTATCCATTAAAATATTTGTCTAAGAATAGGCACATGATCCTTACAAGAAATAGACTTAGCAAGAATTTCATCAACATAAATTTAAAGAATCTTACAGATGTAATTGTGAAATATAAGGGTCATAGCACGCAGATAGCTGGATCCCACATTTTTCAACCCAAAAGGCATGACAACCCAATAAAAGGTTTCTCAAGGAGTAATAAAAAAAAATTGTATTGATCATGAGTAGGAATGAAGATTTGATTATAGCCAGAAAAACTATCCATGAAAGATAATAAAGAATGTCCAGTTATCGTGTCCACAATCGTATCAATGTTTGGGAGGGAAATAATCCTTCAAGTAATCTTTTTTTAAGTCATGAAAATTAGTACGCATTCAAATTTTATTATCACCCTTAGATATTGCTTCAATGTTTGAGATCCAACAAGAGTAGTCAATAGGAAAAATAAAACCAGCATCAAGGAGCTTTTCAATTTCAACCTTCATGAGAAGAGAAATACTGGGATTCATCTTGTGTATCTTTTGTTTTACCAATTTTGCACTAGGAAGGACTATATAATGCATGAAAATTTTAGGATCAATACCAAGCATATCTGAATAAGTCCAAGAAAAGACATTGGAGAATTTGAGAAAAAGAGAAGTAAGATCTTTTTCATTCATCTTCATCTAGACATTTGTTTTATTTTAATAACTTTTTAATTGTTATAAGGATCCATTTGCACATCAATGGTGTCAGTAATCAAAAGGTTTTACTCTTTTGAGATATGTCCATAGGAAAAGGAGGATGATTGTGATGTTAAAAATTATTTTATTTCCCAAAGTATGCTTCAGCGTTTAAGCAATAGGGCAATCTCTTATTGTGGTGAAAATGAGGAAGATTATCATATGCCCCCAATAATTTAGCTAAAGCTTCATCAGTACTAAAGGTAACTAAAGAATATTGTTGGTCAAAATCAATAAGATGAGGATTCACAACTTTCAAAGGTCCAAAAGAGATGTTGTTACATTGAGATTATTAGTTTGTGGCTTCTTATAATAATTGAAACCTAACCCATAAGAATGTCCATTTCTATTGAAACCACATTTTTCTAATAAATGATAACCAGAACCATATTGAGAAGCCATTTCCAAAAGAGGTAACAATGCTTCATGAGTCACTGTGTCATAACAATTAGGTTTTATAGTGTCCAAAGATTTAGTTGTGGAAGCAACAACAAATTTTTTACTTAGCTCATCAGAAAGAGGTGTTGATGTCATAGGTTCCATGTCAAGTTTAGGTTGTTGGCATTCAAGCTTCAGTAATTTATATTCTCCAATATATGTTGGTGTAAAATATAAGGTTACCCAATCATCTTTGGGAAGAATACTTGTAGGAGAAGGATCATCCTTAGGTTCTTGATATTGTGCTTCTTCAATAGACACAGGTTTAGTGCTTGAATCAGAATTCAAACAAATATTTGGTTTATCATCCTCCATAAGAGTGTACATCAAATTGTTGTATATAAACTTGACTTTTTCATGAACAGTAGAAGGAAAAGCATGGATAGAATGTAACCGAGGTCTACCCAAAAGAATATTATAATTAACATAACCAGGCATGACATGAATGAGAGTGTCTAAGATAGTGGGTCCTACCTTAATAGGAAATTTGATGATACCCCATGTTTTTTTAGCAATGTTGTCAAAGCCATGAATAGGAATATAATCAAGTTTAATAGTTGAGATGCCATCTCTGGTTTCATTCAACATGTCCATATAAAAAATATTCAATTTGGCTTCATTATCAATTAAGGTTCTATGAATGAGGTTACCATTGATAAGGACAGACACCATAAGGGAATCATTTTGATCTTGAATTTCCTTGGGGAGTAAATCATCTTGAGTGAAGACAATTTGAGCAAGAAAAGGCCCAGGGGTAAAAGCACAAATTTGTCACATTTTAGGACCACTTATCAACACAGCTAAATTTGAGTATTTCTAACTAAAAACTAATATTTGTCAAACATATGGTCTAGCTAGATTCATTTTAGCTAAGTTAGATAACTGGTTAAAATTTTCCAATTATAAATGTCTATTAAATGCATGTTTTATACCAATTTGGGTCCAATTAACAAAGAAATAAAGTTATTTCAGAAAAGTAATGTTTCAATAACCCCTACTCTTTTTAATGATATTTTTAAAAATTATAAAAAAATACACCTTTGTAGAGCTCAGAGTCAAGATTATTTTCATATAAATTTTATAGTATTTTGATTAGATATAATATATTATAATTTTAAAATACAATAAGTAGGTATTTTAAAATTGAAGAATATGTTGCTTCCAATAAATAAATAAATAGTAAATCATATCAAAAAAATTTAAAATTTATATTTAACACTAGATGAGAGAGACCTCTTCAAGAATATGTAATTTTTTTTTCTGAATGGTGTATAGATTTGATAGGGGAAATTTGGTGGGAGATGAAAACTGTCAATTTCAGATAAGTTCAACTTTGAGCAATTATAACGAAGAAAATTTATATTGAAAACCAATCTTTCTTCTTTTCTGCACTAGCTATACATTTTATCTATAGCATATTTTGAAATCAGAGGAAAAATAGATTATTTGCATATACATGTTTGGTGGGAACTAGACCCTAGATTTTTAGCAATTAAAAAATGGACTTCAAAAATTAAAAAACTATGTCAATTATTGTTCAAATTTTTTTTAAAAAGTAAAGGTATAAAGTTTATCTATTGTTACACATTTCATCGGTTTACATCATCCTCAAATTCTAAACAAAAATTCCGCTTTTATGTCATGAAAGTTGAATAGTTTGCATGTTGTGGATCTTTTCCTTTATAAAAGTGTGACACGGGTTTGTACTTTTACCCATAGTATGCATACATTCCAAAAAGGAAATCATGTTATCTTGACTAGGTGGAGGAGTTGGAAGAGTAGTTAGAGATTTTTTGCAAGGCTTCTTGATATGTAGGAGAAGTTTGAAGGAGTTCCCAAAGAGAAATCTTGGTAGAAGTGGCACGTAATTTTTCTACCAAATCATTCTCTTGTTGTGGGTCCACAACAAACACCCCATTTTGGTCCTCTGACCATGGGGGCACCCCTTCTTTTTTTTGATTTTTTTTTAGTCTCTCTCTATTCCTTGAACTGAGTTTTGGAGGGGCTTGTTGAGAGAACAGAGGTGCTTTTCGGCCCTTTCACAATTTTGGCATTTTGGAGGACCTCAGGTCCTTCGAAACACCAAAAAGGCCGAAGGGTCGAGCCTATCTCTTTTGGTGTTTTTTCCTCCAAAACACCGAAAGGAGAGGAGGCCACCCAACTTTTAGAATTTTGAGCTCCAAAACCCCCAAGTCGAGTGACGTCACCCGCGGGCTATATAAGTGGCCTGAGTCTTTTTGTTCTCACTTTATTTTTTCTCTCTCATCTACATCTTCTTGCCTCCTTGTGCACTTTTTTCTTTTCTTTGCCTCCTCACCAGTCTTCACTGTTTCATCTCTCATTTCACCCAGCGGATTTGTTCTTCTTGCCTCCTTGCATTTTGCAGGTAGGGCCTTGTCATTTTTCCTCTTTTCATTTTGGTTTTGTGTTTTTGTCTCTAGGGTCAGTTTAGGTTTTGTCTTTGGCCCAGTCAGATCCTTCTCCCTCCTAGGTCCCTAGGGTTCAGACCCTTGGACCCTTGGTCAGGTCGCTCTCCCTTATTTTATTCTTTTTCTTTGTGTTTTTTAGGTTAGGATTTTTTTGGCGTCGCTACCTAGTCGCATGTTTTTGGCCTCTGAAAGGCTGAAAACAACCCCTCCTGAAGTAGTTTTTAACCCAATTGCAATTCACACTTTTGGTCTTTTTGGCATTTTGGACCTCTGAAAACACCAAAATGCTATAACATTCTAAAACAAGGTCTCTTCCCAGAGATCTTGGACTTTTGGACTCTGAAACCTTCTTTGTAATTTTGCACACCAAAAGGCTGAAAGCTTTTCTTCAGCCCCTGAGTCTCTTTGAGATTTTGGGTTTTTGCACACGGATTTTGTGCAAATTTTTTTGCACTCTAAAATTCCAGAAGGGCTTGCTTTGCCACAGCCTCATCCTTCACCATTTTGGCCTTTCGCACCCCAACCTTGTCTTCGGCATGCAAAAGCCTAAAAGTTTGAAAGAGCTAAAAAATTCATTTATGGCTACTTAAGAGCCCTTTGCTTCTAGTTTTTAGTTAGTTTTTTTTCTTTCCTAATTTAGTAGTTTTTTCAATAAAGATACTAATTATTTGCATATTTTCTTGCAAGAATTCCTGAGAAGCAGACAACATCACCAATGAAGTACCTAGTTAAGGGGTATCACCCTCTCTCAAAGATTGGGAATAAAAATCTAGAGATCACCAATACAGACATCGGGAATGTGGAGTAGGATCAATTCCTAGTAAAGTGTTCTTAACCAACGGGAAGGAATGAAGACTGCACCTCCCTAGTTTTATCAGGCCTATTCAATGTAGTAGCACACTCGATAGCGCTCACATCCTCTGATCTTATCATGACATTGGTCAACCACTACATACTTGATGAAAGGGTGATCAAGAATATAGAAGGAAAGATAGTCCTTGACCAAAGACTAGACAACATTGAAAAGGTCTTCCATCTTCATAAGGGCATGGACAAGTTCTATGACTTATATATAGAAAAGGGGTTGAGATGGTTTAGGAACAAAATTGAGGATTCCTATGAGATTGCAAATTGGGAATACCTCCATCAACCTCTCCCATAGAAAAAACAAGACAAAATAGATCTCAGAAGGGGCTACTTGAGAGATGGCATCCAGGTGGCAGTCACATTGATAAGACGAGTGTATGGACTACCTCAGTCCATCCAACTCAAGAATTGGATGATCTTTTTGATAGGGAAGATAAGGAACTGCAAGGCCAAATTTGATTTGTCGACCCTCCTACATGATAAAATGGATGAGCAACTAACTACCGAAAAGCATGACCCAAAGTTCTACATGAGTTCATACATAGTGTACCTATTAGCCGCACGAGTAGACTATTAGGGGTCACAAAATGGGGAAACTTTGGTGAACCAAATGCATGGCCTCATATTGTCTATCCACAATCGGTAAGAAGAAAAAATGTTCCTTAAAATAGCTCAAACTACAGAATAGTGAATGACATCTCTATCTTCACAATCATTAGATCCATAGAGGTTGACTACGCAAAAAGACTATCAGACGAGGCTGCTACCAAAATAAGGGCCATATGGGCATACTACATATAGTTCTAAACCTTCACATACATCAGAGTGGTAGGATCTACCCTGCACCCCAAGAAGCCACCCAGGTACCCATGTGATTGGGTAATCATCCTAAAAATGGCTAGGTAGCTTGTGGACACATATGAAACCATCAAGTCCTTGATAGAGAAGAATGACTCCACACCTAACTCCATAGAAGGAAGTGACATGGGAGCACATGTTCCCATCCATCCTCAAGTGATCCTTACTCCACCTTTGTCCCAATTCACCAAACCTGCACTAAACATGCACCCTATCATAGGAGTTGACTCTAACAATGGCCAAAGGGTAGAAACTCAGGATGTCAGCTCTGCCCAGAGCATAGCAGAGCATTAAACTATAGGAGAGAGTTCAACAAAAAATCCACCACCTCACATGCCAACTCCACCAACCTCTCTCCCACCTCCCATTCTGACTCCACCACCTTCTCTCCCAACTACCACACCAACTCTACCACCTTCTCTCATAACTCCCATGCCAACTCTACCTCCTTCTACTTCTACTGAACCACCTACAATGCAAGAGCCAACTCCACCACTATCTGTTCCTTTTCCTTCCTCTATCTCTACCCCCCAAGTGTCGGTAGGCACAGAAGTTGCATCTCCCTCCAAAACCACATTGGAAGCCATCACAAGACTTAATGTGAAAATATAAATCAGTTCCTCTAGGGATGAAGGCCAAGATAAAGGTGAACATGAGGCTGTAGTTGAAGAAGAGAAGGGAGAGGAAGAAAGACATGAAGGATAAATCCATGAGGGAGAAGGTAGGGAAGAAGGTGAACATGGGAAAGAGTTAGATAAAGAGGAGGGGGTGACCCCTAGATCACAAAGCTTGGCTTCAGTACTCTAC
This sequence comes from Thuja plicata, assembly GCA_018584345.1. Taxonomy (NCBI): domain Eukaryota; kingdom Viridiplantae; phylum Streptophyta; class Pinopsida; order Cupressales; family Cupressaceae; genus Thuja; species Thuja plicata. Next base: position 184,813 of record MU224084.1, read on the forward strand.
ATCGCCCCATATGAGCCAGTTACAGTCTTTAGTAAACCTACTTGATTTACTAAAGAGATTCAGGCACAGAAAAGAAGTTATACAGATGAAGAGGAAGGAAAAGATACAGATATGTCATTCCTAAAGTAGGCCTTCCATCAAGAAGAGGTTAATATACCGGCAAGGACTATATTCTACATCACTCAAGACATCAGGGGTCGTTGGAAGGCATAGGTGGCAGTTCCTTCTACTAGCACCTCTCAAGCACCACTCACCCTAGAGGATTATACATTTGAAGAGGTACATTTGGGAGAACCAACAAGAAAAGGGAGTAAGATCCTGGTAGCTCTAGGGATCAAACATGCCCTAGGTTTTATGAGAAAAGATGAGGAAACCATTAGGTCCTTGATAGAGTAGAATGAGGCTTTGAAGAAATTTATTCATAAGATGGTGGGTCCTATTGACCCAAATTTCCCAGAGGCCTCATTACAGGTCGGGCTAGAGAAGAAAGCTACTCCATATTTGCTGATAGGTGTGACCCCCTCTTTCATTCAGGCAAGTGTTGATTAGAAGAATGATTTTGAACACTTTGGAGAAGGGGTTATCAAAATAGTTTTTATGCCTTTCAGAGTTATTCTGGTGGAAACCACAAAATTGATAAACATGATGGAGATTGATGAGGGGTTAGATTATGAATTAACAAAATGGAAAATTGCCCTCCAAGACATCAAGATAATGAAGAAGCAACGCTTCCAAATTATGGTCAAGATATATGAAGGAAAAGAGCTACACAACTTTGACACCTAGATTAAGAGAATAGCCAAAAAACTTAAGGTTTGTGAAAAGTGCCTAGACTGTATACAATAAAAGGGGAATTATGGAATGGGTAGAATAAATATAAAATTTTTTTATAGGTATTGGCTTAGAGCTATACCGAGATCAAGAGAGGAAAATTATATGCCCAACCAAAGAGGTGATACAACAATTCAAAGATATTTTCGTAGGTGTTAACACCAAAGAAGGCCTACACCAACTTTTCTATTCAAAGGAAGACATGCAAAGGATATCCGAGCATGAAGAAGAGATCAAGTTCTTCACTTCTAAATTGATCATTTTCGGAGAGAAGAAAGAACAATGAATTAACAAAGTAAAGAGGTGAAAAATAAAATATGAGGAAGTACAAGAGATAGTGTAGAGGCTATCATCTTCTCATCCAGAGGTGTTCCCAAACTAACTACTCAAATCCAGATAGTCATTTTTTAGAAGCAGAATTTTTCTATACTTAGCCATTTTTTCAAAGGCTATTTTTTTGGTGTTTCGGCCTTTCGGCCTCCGAAAGGCCAAAATTTGGGGGGTCTCTCAAGTTCTTTTTTCACACTTAGTCAAATTGGCACCTGTCAAATTTTGGTGCAGAGGTCGAGGTCCAAATTCTGGGCCATTCTAGTGAGATCACCTTTTTGCATGAAAATAGAACTTTAGATCATATGGATGCATAAAATGAGTTTGTTTTGCAAAAATTAAGGGTTATCCATCAGTTGCCACCTCAAAGAGAAACATAGATGAAGATTCCAAGGGAGAACTTAGAGATCAAGAAGAAGACTCCAGTTGCAAACAAGGGAACTCCAGCTCTTCTCTTTCTTCTTTCTTAGCAAGTTTGATCCCTTTTTAATGGGAAAACTGATTTTAAATGGATTAAAGATCCATGAAACTAGTTTAGTATCAGTTTAGCAATATATTTCTTTATTAAAGCTTTATTTTTAGTTTGTTTTCATTTTTTTAGAGCCTTTGATGTCCTAGTTTTGACATTCAGATTTTGTAGACCAGAACTTTATATATTGTAATCAAAATAGTGTATTATGGTTGAATTCTTAATGAAATAAAGATCTACAATTGGTGCTTCATTCATGGTGTGATATTTTTTTCTATCTATGCAAAATTGATGAATGTGTGTCTACTTATTCATTATTTTCAAAGAACCAACTATTTTATTGTTTCTCGAGTCTGTGATTCTTGAATTAGAGTTTGCTATTGTTTATCTACCTTTTTTTTATGACTGTATGGGAAAGATCATCTTTTGGGCTCAATGATAAATCCATCTCGTGTGTGTGTCACATCTTGGTGGCTTCACAATTTGATATATCTTAAAAATCTTGCACGAGTGAATAGGTTTTATCTCAAAATGATTGTATCTGTTGGGTATATAATTGTGACATGGTTTGATTTATATCTAGTGGTTTTTTTGTAAATATCTTCATCATTCTATTTACAAGGAAGGATCAACAATGGTTTATGTCCATTAGGATTTCAATTTCAGCAATTTACTTTATTCTTTTTACCCTACTCTAAATTTTTGTCATAAATCTGAAAGCAATCGAAATCGTCTTTAGTTTAAAACATAAATTTGGATCATTAAAGTAACACTACAATCTTTGATACATTTAAAAATACAAAAAAGGCACTAAATTTTTTTTGTAGTTTGATGTCTTGAAAGTACCAGCAAAGGTCTCCTCGTAAACATTCACATTTATCTTCAACTGAGTTACCAAGAAAGTTGTACCATGACCCACGAGAACCTTGGGAATAACTTTGTTATTCTTTCAAGAGAGGAAATTGAATCTCAAGATCCTAGAAAATGATTTGTGTAAAAACAACGCTCAACAACTCCTTTCCAAGATTCAGAGGTAAGCGTGTTGTTGGAGGAAGCATGGGTTAAGAGTTGGTAAAGAAGTAGGAATAACTATATTAGTAGGTTAAGGATTATTTCTTGTACGGTAGGTGTGAGCTGCCACATGATATTCCTTATTAAATTCCAAAGGACTCCTAGATTTTCCTTTCATAGTTATAATTGGTTTTTTTGGAGTTTGCAAAGAATCTAGTTGATTGTATCCTTTGATGGTTATTATAGGTGTATTGAAAGTTTAAAGAGGTTTTAATTGAGTGCATTCTTTAATAGTTACCACAGGCTTATTGGTATTCATAGGTTGAGCATGGACAACTACTTTAGGTGTTTCAATGTTGAAAACAGACTCACTCAAAGGAAGTAATCTAAGAATTTTTTGTTAAAAGGTTGGTTGAAGAAATATAGAGGAAGACATAGTATAGATGGATCCATTAGAGACTCCACCTTGTTTAACAAGATCTTCACTACAAGACATCTCATGAGAGTTCCTTACATCATGACTAGTAAATAAATTGTCAAAATACTTGCTAACAAAGAGATCATACATGTTTGATACAAGCTAAAGAGGAACGAAATGTAATTATTTTTGTATTTTTCAAATGCAATGCCAAAAAATGAAAGATAACTATATTTTTTTTCTTTTTTTTCTTTTATGATGCACTGAAAAGTAACTAATAAACAAGCTAATAAGAGCATAAAAGATGAATCTAATCTAATGCAATTCATGAAAAGTAAATCTAATGACTAAATGACAATATATTTTTATTTTTAGGGTTATTGAAATGCATGCAAGATCTAACTAACCACACAAAAGGTATAATGCATAAAAGGTTCAGGTTCACAAAAATGTACGATAGGAAATGGTGAGCAATATTAGGAGGTAGATCACTCACCAAATATTTTTTTTTAAAGTAAAAGTGGATATACCACTGAATATATTTTAATATAATAAGGACTGGTTCGAGAGCTCAGATAGGAAAGAACCAGTAAGAAAAACTGTCATCATTGTTTATTACAAAATAATATAATATTACCTATTACAATCTATGTCACTATACATTGACATTAATATTGAAAATGATGTTATCTAAACACAAACATCGCTCAAAAATCATATGACAACCAAAATTTTTATCATCATACATTAGTTCCCACTATAATTTCGATGAATGTAGATCATCATATATGTCCACACCTAGATTTTGTACCACTGCCAAACAAAAATTTGCAGACTTGCGATATGGCTTTCACCTTACTCCTCCATTGCTTCGGGTTCATGTGGCACTAATTATGGTTGTGATTTTGGAGACCATACCATATTTTTAGCAGTCAAGCCATGAACAATTTGGTTTTGTGTGTTGTTATCCCATCTCAACCCCTGAATATCTTCTTTCCAAGTTTCTTGTGTTGGCATGCCCTCAAATCGACCCCAATCCTCTTCATTTGGCTCTTGACTGTGTAATACCCCCATGGGGCCAACCCATATCAAGCATACTCTATCAGTTTGCAGGAAATTCCATCATTGTAGCAATTGCAGAAGTCATTTGTATGTGAAGATATATAATTTGAGCAATGGAAGCCGAATGAGGTGGGTAATTTGTCTTTTCCAGCAATTTGAGCAACACATCCATAGCCATGAACAGACCCCGTTGCATGCATTGCTCCTTTGAGGTGTTAAAGGGTTTGGTCTTCTAACAATCTTTTGATACTATCTTAAATGACCATGCAAGCATGGTTCATAAGTAAAAGTTGTCGTAGAAACAACCACCCACCATTGCATTCCCATCCCAAAAATCATATCTCTGCATTGCTTTTTCAGTTTCTTTTCTTCTTAAAATTGATGCTTAACAACTTTAAAAGCCAAAATTTCCAATAATTGTACTGAATGTAGAAAATCCATAGCATTGGAAAGAAAAATTGAAACAACCTGCGATGGGTAAAGAAACTGCTTGGTTCTTGGCTCTAAATTTTCATACCCTATGACCTTTTTATGGATGACCAAATAATGGCAGAGTATGTTACAAACATACCTTCCAGCTTGGAATCATCAATATTATAAGGGAGTGCCTCTTCATCTTTATCTGATGTAATGCAAATTTGGTAGTTTTTGGGAATAATTTATGCATGATAGCTTGCACACTATTCGCATTGTGCACAAACCATAGCTTGAGAAGCCACTGTCAATCCTTGCCATATGGAAATAACATAATTTAGTTATCTTCTTCTTGCATACAAAAACTAGTCCCATCCAACCCGTGTTAATTTAGATATGTGAGCTTTTATTTATAATAAATGAGAGGAAGTTAATTTGCAAACATGATGGTACTCGTGCAGAAGTATTTTAATTTCCTATCCATGCCCTAAGCGGATTAGTATTTTTCAACGCATCCCTCCTTCGTGTGAGCTTTTAAATGTGGAAACCTCCATTTTGTTATATCATTAATTGATTGTACTTTACATGTTCAGTGATATACTCTTCATTGTCACTAGATGCCCAAATATTTATGACAAAATCTATCCCCTACTTGCAATCTGTAGTGAAATTCCATTTCCCACATGTGATTCTATCCTTTATCAATGAGATTACCTTCAAATCATTTCTCAGCGGATATCTGCATTACTTGAACCATCATCATTGAAAAGTACAAGTACGCAATGTGCTTTCAATCTCAGGGAGGAGTTATATCATATGGCATATGATGTCATTATATTATAAGGTTATCTCTCTTTCTTTTTGTCATTATAATAATGAAGCAATGAATTCCTCATGTCTATTATTTGTCTCTTTGATTTATTAATTTGGTTTATCTAAACCCACCAGCCTATGTAGTTCATTCCACTCTTCTGGGATCTCATTTGACATTTTTACCATTATATTAGTACCATCACAACCCATATTGGACAGATGATCAGCTACCTGGTTACCTTCCCGAAGTGTGTGAGAAAGTAATATGCAAGGAAAGTTGTCTAGTATACGCCAGATTTTCTTCAATATATATTCTAGCTGCCAATTGTGAGATTCCCTTTTAATATAGGCCTTTATAATTACCATTGAATCACCTTCTACATGAATGTATGTTATCCCACATTGTTTGGCTAGAATAAGTCCTGCAAGCATTGCATGTGCTTCTGCAATCTTATTTGACCCTGAAGGTAATGGGGAAGAAACACATGCCAATAAATTTCCCTGTGAGTCCCAGATACATGCACACAGACCTGATATGCCAAGATTTCCACATGAGGCTCCATAAAAATTCATTTTCATAACCTGTTGTTGTAGAGGGATCCACTTAACACTTGATCGATCTGTTTTCCCTGATGCCTTTTTTGAATTTCCCTAACTCATTGGTACATTGATTTTTCCCCCAATTTCTCAATGTTGTGTTGTCCCATGATGTCAAAATAGGATTGTAACCACATCGATATATAATAGCATTCACTACTTCAGATATTGACTTCTCAATGCCTTCCAATACTATTTCCAAACTTGACGGTTCATTTCTAAAGATCCTTTTGTTTCGCTCCCACCATATAGACCACACTACTAAATTTGGGGTGCACTTCCAAATACTTTCAAAAAGTGAACCATGGTGAAGGTCTGGCCAAGATTGAAATAAATCCCACATCTTATTGGGCAGTGGAGTATAAAAATAGAGTTTTTTGAGGACAAAGGACCAACATTATTGTGCAAAAGGACATTGTAATAGCAGATGGTCTACAATCTCAATATATTTTTCACAAAATGTACATTGAAAATATTGTGTGATGCTTTAGGAAGAAAAAATTGATTCCAACAAAAGTAATAGGTGCGGGAAGGGGTCTTATATGATTCCACACTCTAGAGATTTCTATAGCCCTCTTTAATAGAATACTTTCCATTTTTTGCAGGGGCCCAGACCAACTTATCTTCTTTGTCTAAAAAATAGCTGTAAATATATTACGAAATAGGATGGTATTTTGGCTTGAAAGGTTCAGCTCTTCAGGATCCTTCCATATAACTTTTTTGAAAATATGTTAATAGCCAATACATAGTTAATGAGAGAAATCCCCCATTCGTTTTGTGTTGAAGTTATGATTTCCTTAGGAATCGTTGGTGATACCAAAATGGGTGGTCCATTCCAAGAATCTCTCCATAATTTAACACTAGATCTATTGTTCACCTCCCATGTCACATAATTATACACTACTTCTCTTGTTGACATCATGAAATTCCAAATTGCAGACCCTTTGGGTGGTTCAGCAATAGAGAGAATTCATGCAGGATTATAATTATCAAGGTACTTATGCTGCATAATTTGACACCATTTATTATGGGGTTTAGTATACATTTGCCACACTAGTTTTCCCGCAAATTCTTTGTTCCATTTAGTCAAATCGTAAACTCTTTCCCCTCCTAATTTTGGTCCTTGTGCCATGTCCTTTAATGATATGAGAGGGATCTTCTTCTCATTGTTCATATTCCCTATCCATAAAAAGCATCTAATTAATCTCTAAATTTGTTGTATAAATGAGGATGGTTCTTGTAGAATAGCTAGGTAATAATTAGGGATTTTTGATAAGATATATTTGATGAGTAAAATTATTCCTGATAACGATAGCCACCTATCTTTCCAAGCCACAACTCTATTCTTAATTCTTGCAATGACCAAGGAGCCATTAAGATGCCATTATCTTGTTTGGTTAATAAAATCGAGATTGCCTCAACCATTTCATCCAAATGTTCTTGTGATGGTGAGGGATCCTAGATAGGGGAAAGGAGGTTCTTAAATACATTGACCCCCTCTTGTTGAATATCTTGAGAATTTTTTAACACCTTACCCATTTTAATTTGTGAAATAGAGAAAATTGTGCTAGCTGCTCATTACTGCTTGGCCGAAGCATGAAAAACTTTGGTGTTCTTATCACCTTCTCGTAGCCACAATTCTTGTGATTTTTGCCTCCAATATTCTTCCTCCCTACTAAAAAATTTCTTCCAATTCCTTCTGAAGCTCTTTCTGCTTATTGTAAGTCCCATTGTCCATACCTTGTTGAATAGTGTGTTCATATATGTCTGCTAGTTGTTGCTTGACCATGTCCTTCTGTTGAAAGATATTTTTTAATACCTTCTCATTCCATTTTTTAATATGGCCTTTTATGTGTTTAAGATTCATAGACAATTGATGCATCTTCGATCCCTCCACATATGGATAACTCACCCACCATTTCTTTACCAAAGGGAGGAAATGTGGGTGACAGAGCCACATCCTTTCAAACTTGAATGATGGTTTGTGGTAGTTTGGTGTTGCTGCGTTATCTATGGATAGCACTATCAGGAAATGATCTAAGCTTGGAAAAGATAGAATTTTTTATTCAAAGTGAAAATTTTAAAGCTTCCATTCTTTTGATACTAGGAACCTATCCAATTGGACTGCAATTTGTGCAAAGTTAGCTCTCTTATTTGTCCAAGTAAAAGAGCAACTTCTTGGGACCACATCCATCAAATTATTGTCAATAAGTAGTGAAGAGAAGTCCTGCATGGTTTTTAGTGGAGGGAATATTCCCCCATCTTTCTTGAATCCATGTTGAGGATAGAATTGAATTCTCCCCCTAAAACTACATTTTGATCACCATGATTCTGAATTAGGTATGTTAAATGGTTCCATAATTTCTGATTGTCTTGTGTAGAGGTAGGCTCATAAATATTTATCAAAATTAACGAGAGATCATAATTAGTCACCTCTGGCAGTTTCCAATTATTATCCTTCCCAATATTTTTACCTTAGATGGTCTTTGGATTCCATAGAAAATCCAAACCTCCGGAAGCCCCAATCCCTTGCTGATGAACAGATGACTAGGAGGGCTACTTTCCAATTGATTTGTCAAAGTTTTCTTGTGATATTTTTGTTTCTTGCAATAATACAATATCAGCATGAATAGAATCAATCATCTATTTGATTCTATTTCTTTTTTTGGAGGCATTCATGCCTCTAACATTCCATTAGTCAATTTTCATTGTTGACAAGGAGAACCTCTCGTCCTCCTTGTCATTCTCTTAATGGACGCAAATTTATCATCCAAAGTGGATTGGATTCCTGCTACTATCTCTTCCTTTGTTTTTATGTTTTTTTCTTTTAGCCTCTTGATTTTGGGGTCTTTATGGGATGAACACATTGTGCTAGTGTTTGTTCAATTGAAAGTATTTGGTGTGGTAAGGAGCATTGATAATTGTCAATTGTATCACTGCCCTAGGGAAAATCCTATTTCACCTCTTCTTCCTCATATATCTCATAAACAACCTCATCTTGAACCATCATATGTGTGGAAATAGTTGCCTTAGGATAGAGATAGGTATCATCTAATATTTGGTAATTCATTGAGCATTGTAAGTTAGGAAGATTATTTCCTATATATTTATCAAATGGATCCAAAGAGTACTCCTGTCCCCTGTGTATATGATCAAATTTATACCCCGTAGTTAACTCATGAAATGGAAAATTCTCATCCCACTAGGGAGTGTCACATACCTCATTCCTTTCTGAATTCTCAATGGGAAATTCACGTCCCTCTATTAGGTCATCATGACCATAATAAAGGGGCAAATCCTCTATGCCTTCATAAGCAAAAAATTCCACTATTGCTTGCTCTTTCCTTTTACTCCTTCTACCTCTATGATTTACTCTAACAACTCATAACCAATGTTTGATTGCATGCATCCTACAAGTCCCGTGGTGTCTCCCTAGGTTTCTTTCCCATTGTTCTTTTCTATTTGGATAGGGAGGATAATGGGAGAGTCATGAAATATTAATTGATGCACAATTTCATCAACAGATGATATATGAGGGGCCAGGGAATCATATTCCAACAAACATTGAGAGAAAAATTAAAATTAAAGTCCCACCATTGATATCTGAAGGTTAAAAAAGAGAAAATATATCATATTAAAGTAGAGAGCTTCCCTTGTAAATTATGTCCATGAAAATTTGAATCTTTACAGCTGTTATCCTGATCCTCTGGTGTGTTGTACTCGTTGACTTGTTTTCTAGAACTAGTTATCAGAGAATAATGTTCACATTCCTTAGGGTCTGAGTTATGATCCGAACATACACTGATATCTCTTGATTGCCAATAATGGCACTCTGTACTAAAATGTCCAAGTTTATGCTAATATTTATGAATTGTAGCAAGTTCTTCAATGACAATATTTTGAACCCAATCACCCCGTTTTGATTTTATATCCACATGCATTCTAAAATTTTTATGACTATCAATTAGAATACATGCTTTGACTTGTCAGTGAGAAATCTCAAATGGAATGAGATCGTGTCATAAAAGAATCCCCACAATGTTAGCTATGTATTCAATAATCTTGGGGTCTCTATATTCTAGTGGTAGTAGAGGGAAGGAAATTTAATACGGATAAAATCAGGCAATGGTTAGATCTGGCTTGAGATTGGGAACCCAAATCATAGGGAATAGACCCAAGTCCTTGCAAAACCAACCTTTATGCTTATGAACCAAATCTCTAGCAGCTTTAGTATGAAATATAGCCACAAAAAATTTAGAAATGGGTCTACATAAAATATATCTTTTAAACCTGCAAATGAAAGATTTGCCCATTCTTTAATGTCTAAAAATGGCAGATTATTGGATGAAAACTTACCGATAAGCATCAAATTCCAGAGTAAAATAGCTTCTTTGATAAAGTAATCGATGCCATATCAAGATCCGTAGTTGCCAAACCCTGGGGGCTCTTCTTTTTCCAGACTAGATTAGTCTTATTTGGAATGAAGGTGACTCGATCAGGGTCATCTACTCCAGGGGGCACAAAGTTAGATTCATTGAGCAGGTCCCTTTTAAGCTTACAAGTATCTGCAGCTTCATGAGACAGGGATCCTAGATGGTACCTTCACAAATATCAAATATCAGTTTCTTCTCCCTGAGAAGTGATTTAAACTTATGTTGATATCCTTTCTTTCCTGCAGGGAACACTTAGTGTGCTAGATTTTTGAATTTATCATTTGCCCGCTCAATTTGCATTTTAGGTTTTTGAGTTGGTTTTCCACAAACTGGTATGGAAATATCTATTAGGGATGATTTTGATGAAGTTTCCCTAGTTTCAAATGTCCCAAAGCCCTCATAATGTTTTCTATTAGAGAATTAAAACCTAGGGTTCACAAAGAAAGGCTTGGTCAGATGTACTATAGCTTTCCCATGAAAGATTGACCTAGAATTAGTGTATGTGACATGTTTATCTATAAATGAATACTTTGTGAACCCATCTTTCCCTAAATCTGCATTTAACATTTTGGCCCGATGCACTATTGGTTTTGTACGAAAAATCCAGCTGGACACTACAAAAAGCCCTACCTACGAGCCTGCATTTCCCGTATGCAGTTTTTCCCTAACCTTCTCGTGACGCCAAACCTCTCCTTGATACTGATGTTGTGGCTGATGCTGACAATTCTGTTGCTGTTGATGATGCAGCTCTAGATGAAGTTGTTGTCCCTACTACTGTCTCTATTTTCTTTGCTGCTGGTGTTGCCACGGCTCCATTTTTTTTTATAATGACATATCACTCACCAAATCTTATTGTACGAGGGAGGGCTATTATACATTTGAATCACAAACCCTAGCCTACAAGATAGATTTAGTAAGCACAATCAAGTGAATAACGGTGCTAACATAGGATCTTGACCTTATAGGGATAGATTTGGGTGATTCCAATAAAGTCTATGTAAATGATATGTAAATCTAAAGAGACAAAGGTTATTATCAAAGTAAATGAGGATAGGAATGTTGGTCCACTGAGAGGGGGGGTGAATCAAAAAACAATGATCCTTAAAAATTTAAAACTCAAAGGATGCAGGCAATAAGATGAGTCCACTTGAGGTGGAAATTTTTAACTTAGTCATTTTACCAAAATCGTACTTCAGGAAATGGGGTGACATTTTCAAAAAGCAGGGTAACATTCTGCTTCAAGAACCCAAGCCTTAATTCAAATTGTCACCCCATAGGAGATGGGGTCATGAGGCTAAAAAGGTCCTCCTCAAAATGGGGTGACGTTTGAAACGCTACCCCGTTTTAGAATGGGATGACATTTCAAATGTGACCGCATTTCAAAAACTATAAAAAAAAATTGGAACTATTGTTGTCATTTTCACTGAGCGTGATCCCGCTCTAGAGCTCTACCTCATTCTTTTTTAGGCCAAATCCCTTCAGGTGATGAAGTTTTCAAATTTGTTTTACTTTTATCGTCATTTTTATTTTATTTTTTAGTATTATTTACTATTTTTAACAATTTTTCTAATAAAATTTGTTGGTTTTTATCCCTTCAGAGCTGCACCTCTTCACTTGTCATCTACACCACCTACACCTCTTTTCTCACCATCTACACCACCTTCACGTAGGTCTTTTTTTAATATATTCAGTTTAATTATTATTTTTATTACATTTTTAATAGTATTTATTGTTATTTTTATTATGAAAAATGCATTTATGTCAAATTTATTTAGTAAATTATTGTACATAAAAGTTAAAATTAGTTTAATAAATGTATTTAATTTTATATTGTATTTAGTATATATAAATGTAATTGTGTTTGTATTTTTTCTAAAAATTTATAAGCCACACATGTACAATAGAGAATTAAAACAAATGAGAAACCCACACCATATACCTGAAACACAAGTTATAATTGTAACCTTAAATGTTTAACACATAATAGAAACCCTAGTTAAGACATTTTATAGAAACAATAGGTAATCTGCATTAAACCAGTTCCACTAGATCTTAAGACAAAATATTTACATCCTGGAGACTCTAGACTGTAGCCCTAGTATGTATATTAATGAGTCTTAAGGGGTCGCAGGATCTATTATGACCCATCAGTACTTATGAACGGGTCCTACCACTCCTTAAGACCACTTTGGCCACATTAAAATCCCTTAGGACCTATTACATACCATAAGGGGTCATAAGACCCATTAGGGACTACAAGTTTCTTTATGACCCCTTAACATTAACTAGTCAGCCCCACAACCTATTACAAACCCTAAGGGTTTCTACGACCTATTTATGACCACTTAGGATCAATTTGGACCCCTTAGGCCCTACTATGTATCTTAATGGGTCTTAATGGGTTGTATGATCCATTATGATCCCTTTGTACTGTGAATGGTTCCTCCCACCCCTGAAGACCCCCTAGGAAGCATAAGGAACCCAAAGGTATCATAGGAGCTATTATGACCCCTTAGGATCAATTCACACCCCTTAGCTCCTATTATGACCCCTTAGTCTTATGAATGGGGTCCTACCACCCCTAAGACCCCTTTAGACACATTAAAATCCCTTAGGACCTATAACGTACTCTAAGGGGTCATAAGACCCACCATTAAGGACTACAAGTTTCTTACAATGCCCATTAAGACCCTTTAACATTAACTAGTCAGCCCCAAAACCTATTAAAAATCCTAAGGGTTTCTACGACCTATTTATGACCACTTAGGATCAATTTGGACCCCTTAGGCCCTATTATGTATCTTAATGGGTCTTAATGGGTCATATGATCCATTATGACCCCTTTGTACCTATGAATGGGTCCTCCCACCCCTTAAGACCCCCTAGGAAGCATAAGGAACCCAAAGGTATCATAGCAGCTATTATGACCCCTTAGGATCAATTCACACCTCTTAGCTCCTATTATGACCCCTTAGTCTTATGAATGGGTACTACCACCCCTAAGACTGCTTTAGACACATTAAAAGCCCTTAGGACCTATTACGTACCCTAAGGGGTCATAAGACCCACCATTAAGGACTACAAGTTTCTTACAATACCCATTAAGACCCCTTAACATTAACTAGTCAGCCCCACAACCTATTACAAACCCTAAGAGTTTCTATGACCTATTTATGATCACTTAGGATCAATGTGTACCCCTTAGGCCCTATTATGTATTCTAATGGGTCTTAATGGGTTGTATGATCCATTATGACCTCTTAGTACCTATGAATGAGTCCTCCCACCCCTTAAAACCCCCTAGGAAGCATAAGGAATCTGAGCTATTATGACCCCTTAGGATCAATTCACACCCCTTATCTCCTATTATGACCCCTTAGTCTTATGAATGGGTCCTACCACCCTTAAGACCCCTTTAGACGCACTAAAAGCACTTAGGACCTATTACGTACCCTAAGGGGTCATAATACCCACCATTAAGGACTACATGTTTCTTACAATACCCATTAAGACCCCTTAACATTAACTAGTCAGTCCCACAACCTATTACAAACTCTAAGGGTTTCTACGACCTATTTATGACCACTTAGGATCAATTTGTACCCCTTAGGCCCTATTATGTATATTAATGGGTCTTAATGGGTTGTATGATCCATTATGACCCCTTAGTACCCCTTAAGACCCCCTAGGAAGCATAAGGAATAGGAGATATTATGACCCCTTAGCTCCTATTATGACCCCTTAGGCTTATGAATGGGTCCTACCAACCTTAAGACCCCTTTCAATGCATTAAAAGATCTTAGGACCTATTACATGCCCTAAGGGGTCATAAGAACCACCATTAAGGACTACATGTTTCTTACAACACCCATTAATACCCCTTAACATTAACTAGTCAGCCCCACAACCTATTACAAACCCTAAGGGTTTCTACGACCTATTTATGACCACTTAGGATCAATTTGGACCCCCTTATGCCCTATTATGTATCTTAATGGGTCTTAATGGGTCGTATGATCCATTATGACCCCTTAGTACCTATTAATGGGTTCTCCCACCCCTTAAGACCCCATAGGAAGCATAAGGAATATGAGCTATTATGACCCCTTAGGATCAATTCACACCCCTTAGCTCCTATTATGACCCCTTAGTCTTATGAATGGGTCCTACCACCCTTAAGACCCCTTTAGATCCATTAAAATCTCTTAGGACCTATTACGTACCCTTTAGATGAATGCATTATTTATATGGTTAATGTATGTAATTATTATCATGCATTAATGCAATGATGTTAATTATTAATGTAATGTCCCTAATATGCAAATGTACCAGATATACATGATGTAGATGGATAAGCAAATGTACTAGATATACATGATGTAGATGGATGCATGTGCGATGTTTTTTAGATGTTTATGTATGGATGTTTAGAGGGATGCATTGTTTATATGGTTAATGTATGCAATTATTATCATGCATTAGTGCAATGATGTTAATTATTAATGTAATGGCCCTAATTTATGCAAATGTACTAGATATACATGATGTAGATGGATGCATGTGCAATATTTATGTACAAATATTTAGATGGATGCATTGTTTAGATGGTTAATTTATGTAATTATTATCATGCATTAATGCAATGATGTTAATGGGTGCCAGCAAGAAGTTGAGTCCACTTTTTGGGCAAAAAGTGGAAGTGTTTTCCCTGATTTTCAAGTTGTCTATCAATTGATGTCAAAATTTGAGGCACTTAGAGATTGAATATAAAAAAAGTCCACTAATATAAAATGTAGTGCTCAGATTCTATTTTTCAAATATGTAATTTATTTAAATACCCACATAGTAGAAAATATATTTAATAGGCATGTTTAAAAACCTCTTTTTCAAAATGCCTGTTTCAGGACCATACCCTGCATGTGTACGGCCACCCTATTTTGAAGTAAATAATTGTTTTTTTCTAAATACTTTTGGGGGAAGGTACCTAACACATCAAAGATTGGTCAGAATATTTTTTCTTTTTTTTTTAATTGAATTTTTTTTTTTTTATTAATTTTTAATTGACTATAAAGTAAATTTTCAAAACCTCTCGTGTACGACCACCATAATTTGATGAAAATTTCACTTTTTTGAGAAATTTTTTTTTTTTTGAATAGAATTCTATGTAGATTGGTCACATATAATTCATTTTTTCAAAAACCTAAAATCAAAAAAGTTATTAAAGTTTTAGTGAACCTTACTATTTTAAGTTTAGGTACTATTTTTGATTAATAAATATTGTAAAAATAGTAAAATTTATCATATCACTATAAAATTTATATTTTTGAAATCTAGACAGTAAGATCTCTAATGGGTTTTAATTTCATCAAAAAATTCGATTAGGAAGA
>MU224084.1:201458-216490 GCA_018584345.1 Thuja plicata
CCTCCACCTCCACCCCCACTCCCCCCTACCCCCGCCTCCTCCTCCACCTCCACCACACCCCAATCTGAATGATTTAAACGCTTCAAAGCGTTAGTTGATGAGAATGTAAATTCTATTGTTCGACACATTGATTCTCTCATAAACCAACCATTTGTTCCCCCACATGTGCACTGATACATTGCTACAATGAAAAGCATTGTATATTCTATGAGATCCATTGATGGGGATCTTAATGGGCATAATTCTTGGAGAGAGGAGATGAGGAAATATTATGTTGATGGCCTCTCCTACCAACAAATTAATGAGTTAAAAATTACAAAGGACACAATTGCTCCTTATTTCATTGACCCAAAAATAAATAATCCCATCCATAATTTAAAAAATGCATATCCATGAGGTGGTGTAGACCTGATGGAATGGTCAAAATATTTTGGAGTCCTTGGTGGATGTGTTTTTATCACCCCCCCCCCCCCCNCCCCTCATGCAAACCAAGAAGTGCCCTTCTATGTTTTGAAAAAATTATATGTTGAGTTTGTGTTGGGTAGAAAACCCAACTACTTTGACATTACATATTTACAGGGGTTCAGTCTTGGCATGCCTCAAAATAGGCAAGGGGCCAGGATTGACCATAGGACACCTGTGCCACCCGTACCTCTATTGGATCCTCCTGCCCCTATATTACCTATTCCATTTTATCATCAGCTCATGGTCTCAGCGCTTGGATCATTGAGCCAGTTGACTACCAGCCTCAAGGAGCGGTCCACACAGATTGCAAGTCCTGTAGCATAGCCTCATCTTTGCATGAATTACAGTGAGATGTGTTATGGTCCTATGCCTTAGGAGGGTGAGGCTACTTCTTCAGCACATGGAGCATTAAATCAGTTTGGATCATATGTGGACATGCTCACTGCTAGAGACCATCCTCTTGATCACCAGGATCCAAAGGTACATATACATTCTCACCTATATTTCTTTTTCATTTAATTTGAGCACATGTACACTTTTTATCTTTTTTAGATCATGTGCAATATGAATTTAATTTATTGAAAATACATGTATGTATGTGCTTGTGAATAGACTATGGGCGGAGAGCCACTGAGCTCAGTGCTAGATGGGATAATTTTTTCCTCGATGCCTATTAGCACATCTCATGGGGTATAATTAGAGAAATAAAGAGATTAGTGAAGTAAATTTTTAATTTTTCCTTCAATTAAGTCTTAAATATGTACATTTCTAAAAAAAAATGTGTTGTAAAACAGGGGGGTCATGATCTACTGAGAGACACTATGCCCAGTGTTCCACCACTGTCTTTTGTACTGGATGTTGAGCCACCACAGGTAATTTACTATCAGTAATATTTTTTAATATTTAAATTCAAAATTTATCAATGAATTTCCATGTATTAAAGCACAATTTAACCCCATAGTACAAATTAGTGCAATTTCCTACACAACTAAAATTGTGAATCTGTGTATATGTAGGTCGTTGCTAGTGATACCACACAGATTGAGTCCCAAGAGGGACCAAGACAAGAAATGGATGTCCAGGTGGTAATTTTAAATTGTTCTTCTCAATTTTATATAAATTCTATTAAATATTAAAAACCATTTTTTATAGTATTCATGTTGATCATTTCACGTAGATAGAGTCCCAAGAGGGACAATGCCATGAGACAGGTCATGATGTCCACCAGGACATTGGAGGAGACACACAAAATGACATGGTAATAAGTTCTTCTCAAGAGTTAATTTTTATAAATGTTATTAAAGTTATTTTTTAAGATAATTTTGAGTAGTTTAAACATTGAATTCACGTATATATATTAGAGCCATTAAATTTTTTAAACTATGGTGTTTTTTTAACAGATTCATTCACATGGTCTTGATTCACGTGGACTGAAGAGGACTTTGGACTTCAGGGATGCTTGATTTCATGCATATTTTATATTATATACAGTTGATGTTTTATGTTACGAACACTTGATACTAGGACACTTGATATTTTATGTTATGGACACTTGATATTTTATATTACATACACTTGATGTTTTATGTTGCGAACACTTGATACTAGACACTTGATATTGTATGTTATGGACACTTAATTTTAGACACTTGATATTTACATGGGTTATATTTACATGCTTTATTTGATGGACAATTTATTTATATATCTATTGTACACAATTTGGACATTAAAATAAAATGACAAAAAGAACAAGATATAAGATAATGTGAAAATTAAAAGCTTCTTGATTTTCAAGATAGAATGAATAAACATGTCCTTGGTACTTTTAATAATATAAAAATATAGGTCTGTGCAATAATAAAAAGATTCAGGCCATCAACAAAATGACGTCATTATAGACCTAAACTAAAATTGAACTCACAACCTGCAACAATAGAAAAATATTTAATAAGTAACTAAAATTATGCGGACATAGTAAATATGAAGCCAAAAGCATGTACCAATTAATGTTTGTGAGTACAGATTTAATACCAGCATACTTACCATATATTTAAAAACAACATTCATTAAAATTTCTTCAAAAAGCCAAAGGGTTGTAGCTCAATTGGTTGGGCACAATTGGTGAGGATGATGGTATGACATTGCCATCCACCAAGGTTCAAACCCTCGGAGGCGCATTTGGGCCAAGTTCGACCCCCGGGTGACTTTGACGGACTGGATCCCCCTGCACGTGGCAGCTTAGCCAAAGGATGACTTCTGGTTTAGATGTATGCGTACTCATAATGTTGTAATCAGCTATATAATGGCAAAGATGCCGATATCTATGTTATCCAGTTGTTTCCATAAAAAATTTAAAAAAAAATTCTTCAAACAAAATGGTGTCACTATGGACCTAAAGCAAAATTCAACTAGCAACATGCAATAAAAGGAAAAAAATTTAGTAAACTTATCTAAAACTTTGTGAACATAGTAAATACGAAGCAAAATTCAACTACAAATTAATTTTTGTGAGTATGTAAATGTAATACCATCATACTTACCATATTTAAAAATAACGTTCATTATAAGTTCTTCAAAAAAAATGGTGTCGTTATGGACCTTAAGAAAAATTCAACTAGCAACATGCAATAATAGGGAAAAAAAATTAATAAACTTAACTAAAATTTTGTGAACATAGTAAATACGAATCCAAATTCAACTAAAAATTAATGTTTGTGAGTATGTAAATGTAATACCATCATACTTACCATATTTAAAGATAACATTCATTAAAAGTTCTTCAAACAAAATGGTGTCATTATATACCTGAAGCAAAATTCAACTAGCAATATGCAATAATAAAAACAAATTTAATAAGTAACTACAATCTTGTGGAAAATGTAATTATGAAATCAAGAACATGTACTTAAGGGGACGTCTTAAGGGGATGTCTTAAGGGGAAGTCTTAAGGGGATATCTTAAGGGGAGAAAATATTGGGTTGACTTAAGGGGAGCAAATATTGGGTTGACTTAAGGGGACGTCTTAAGGGGATGTCTTAAGGGGAAGTCTTAAGGGGATATCTGAAGGGGAGAAAAAAATGGGTTGACTTAAGGGGACATCTTAAGGGGACATCTTAAGGGGAAGTCTTAAGGGGATATCTTAAGGGGAGAAAAAATTGGGTTGACTTAAGGTGACGTCTTAAGGGGAAGTCTTAAGGGGATATCTTAAGGGGAGAAAATATTGGGTTGACTTAAGGGGACGTCTTAAGAGGATGTCTTAAGAGGAAGTATTAAGGGGATATCTTAAGGGGATAAAAAATTGGGTTGACTTAAGGAGATTGTTGGAATTATATTGAGATGATGTACTAAGAGGGGAGAGGTGAATCAGTACCTCTAAAACTTTTTTTGGTTAGCCCATTAACCCTTAGTCATCATTTTGTAATCTTATCTTATCTAACTGTTCATCTTTCTTTATGCATATGTAATCATATCATACATTCTTTTGATATGTAACAATAATAGAAACATTCATGAAAATAGATAACACATGACACAAGATATGATATCGCAGAAAACTCCTGTTAAGGAAGTAAAAACTGCGGTGGGGATTGTTACCCACAAACTTCACTATCTGCAGATAAGAAGGGGTCGGTTAAGGCTTACAATTTGGTCACTTCTGATGACCTACCCTATTAGGAGTATTACAGTAGAGACCTGTTAAGATCTACTTCATTTGAAGCTTTAGCAACACTATTAAGTGTGCACTCTGTTAAGAGATTTGGTAAGAACGGTTAAGTCCACCTTCTACAAAAGGATTTTAGATGTGATGCACTTGTTAGAATGCAACTACATAACTCTTTGATCTGATGATAAATGCAATCTTCAATTGCTGATAACAGATCCTATAAAGCTTCATACATTTTAGTAATCATCCTTCCTTGATTGAATAATACCTTTATCTGCTCGTTAGTAGCCTCTATGTGTTCTTGAAAACTGATATTCTTTGTTTCTGATCTTTGCATGAATTCTATCTTCTGCTCCTTAGATGATCTTCATGGCTATCAATAATAAATAATTCATGTACTCACAATTGAGTATGAACATCTATTTATACTAATTTAGGTTGAATTCTTGATTCATGCATCGCAAGTTAACTCTAGATCCAAGGTTGACAACTTGACCTTGATCTTTAGTTAGATATGCTTTAGATCTGTTAGGATGCTTTAAAGCATTTACATAAAGCTTGCATGAACATCTAAAAATATTTAAAACAAAATAAAACTCTATAAATAGAATTACATTGCTTTAACTGTCATGTAAAACTCAGATCCACAATTTGCAGGTTCTTGATCTGTCTGTTAGTTCTGATGGTCAGTTTTCTTGATTGTCAGTGTTCCTTTCTTGAACTGGTCATCAGGTATGCTTTTTCTGTTTCTGTCGGGTTAGTTCTAAAAACTGTGTCTCCGGTAATACTTGTGTTCTCTAGTGATGCTTGTGGTTGCCGGTGATGCTTGTCACTTTTATACTTAGCATTTTCTCAAAACCTTTGTTATGTCAGGTATGCTTGCATTTTATCCGTACTTCTTGTGGTTCACTGGTAATGCATGCTATCTGTCGGTAATGCTTTCTATCTATGTTTTTCAGTGAGTATACTAATAGAAAAATAATGTCATCAATCTCCCCCTTTGATATTAGTATCAAAAACATGATATGTGAAACATACTAAGTGTATTAGTATGTACACCTATGTATACTTCTTCCTTAGTCATTTGAATGACTCCCCCTATGTATATGCCGGTAAGTGTAAGTATATATATATATATCCTTTATCTTTTCTTTTTCAACTGATATATATGTATTGTACATAACTATATACATTTCCTTTCCTCCTTTTTTGATTCTAAAGGCAAAGGTACTTACAACTTTTCAAAAAGGTGGGAATGTGAGGACTTGACTTCCTCCATCATTTTCTCCCAATTTTCCTTCATCATTTCTAGAGCCATGTGCTCTAGTGAGATCCTTACATGGATATCATAAATGTTGTCTACTACAGACATCTTCGGGGTTGCTATCAGATTTCTTACTTCAGAAATATGCTGCTGCAGAATTGTAAGATTTGGTAGAATGTGTGCTTGGAGTTCTGTGATCTCACCTCTGAATTGAGTCTCAGCATCCCATATATCTTTCCTTAGCCTATTTGCCTCAATGACCATATCATGATGTGCCTTTATGTTGTCATCATGAGAGGTTAGGCTTTGTGCACTCTTTGTGACATTTGAGTCAATTTCTGCAAGTTTGTCACTATTTTCTTTTCTATATTTCTCTAGTGTGCACATTTTCTGAACTAAGGTGATTTCTTTAGCAATCATTGGCTCCAATTCATCACTGAGTTCTGAGAGCTTTACCTTGTTTAGTGCCACTTCTTGGCTGATTTTATCAATTAGCTTGAATTGATATTTCTTTTCTTCTTGCTCTTCCATTTCTTGATCTGCCTCTATATCTTGCTCTGTTATAGCGTCGGTGAGAGCAGCAATTTGTTCCTTAACTGAAGTATTTTCATCAATTTTCACTTCAAGAACCAGTTGGTGGAGTATCTCTTTAGCCTTGTCAAGTGCCATGTTTTCTCTGTGTTCTTGGATCATCTTCTTCTGTATGGATTTCCTCTGATAGAGCATTCCAAACTCTTGAATTTTGTCACTGTCCAAAGTGGTAATATCCTAGTTTGGAACTTCAATGACATCATCAAGTGTTACAGCCAATATATCCTTCTTTACTATTTTATTTTTCTTCTTCTTTGACTGGGTGGCAGATTGATGTACCACCATTTTTAAGGCTTGTGATTGAGTTGACTTAGTTGGTGAGTGTCGAGAGGATGAGGCATCCTTTTGTACATGTTCAGTGTTCACCTTCCGGATTGGTGAAGACGTCTCCTCACGTACCTTGGGTGTTTCAATAGATGAATGTTCTTTTTGTTTCATTTCCTCATTTTTCTTAACTTCCTCACTCTTATCTTTCTCTTCAACCTTTCTTGATGTATCCTCTGTTGTTTTATATGTCTCTTTCTGTTGTCCTTTTGATACATCTTGCTGCTCATCGGTTGCATCCTTCATTTCAGTGTTTATATCCTTAGGATTGTTGGATGCACCTTGGTTTTCATCGGTACCCATATCCTTTGGTATATCATCATCTTTCATAGATGATTTATCTTGGCTTGACTATATATCAATAGCATCTATTAATATATGCATATTTTTCAGTGTATTGACAGTTGCAGTGTCAATAGCTATGTCCTATTCGTTGGTCTTACCCTCTGCAGTATTGATGTTTTCATCTTTTTGGATCTCTGCTGCAGGGTCTTTGCCTGTAATGGTGTCGACAATGTTTTCTAACCATGAATCATCATTGATATCCATATCTAAGTTACCCTTTATTGAAATTTCCTCTTTGGTAACTTCTTCATCCTCCAAGTTTATGTGGATGGGGCTATCCAGAACTTGATCATGTTGGACATCTTTTGACCAAACTTCATCTATAATATATATTTGTTTTTGGCATGTGATCTGTACTTCTTCATTCTCCAACTCAACTATTCAGTGACCTGTTGTGTTGATAGGTTCCTTTTCAGGACTGTTTTTCTCATCAGGATTTAGTATCTTACTCCACATTGTGTGAGTGTCTTCCTCCAGATCTATAAGTTTCTCTTGAAGAAATTTTTAAGCTCTCAGTTTAGGTGAGAATTTCTTTGTATATTTCTTCATGACTTAATTGATTTCCTCTCTTGTTGATTCAAGAGGCATAAGAGAGACTAGTACTCTTTCTCTTATCCTCTTCTCCTCATGAAGTGCAAAACTGAATCTAGAGGATATCTGATCCAAAATTTCTTATGGAACATCTTGTTTTGTGAAGTGTAGTGGGACATAATAATGTCTACACATCTTAGCAATAAGTGCATCCTCAATCTTATTTTGTTCTACTATATCCCATCTTAACCATTTCCTAATTTTTGGATGTCCAACAGATGCAGCTTCAGAAATGTACTTACATATGATATCAATGTCATCAGATGGTTATGTAAGCTTTGCTTTTTCCTTTGCAAGCTTGACATTGTCAGGTTCATCCATTGCTGACTCTTCTAAGTCTTCATCTGTCTGAACATATTTTCTCCTCTTTGCAGGTGCCCTAGTCAGTTGTTTAGCCTTTGTAGGTGCAGGTTGCCTCTTGTACACCTTCCCTTTTACCATGGGAGAGGGAATAGCATCTTGTGCTATTTGGCTTCTAGTTCTAGCCTTTTTAGATGGAGGAGGTGGTGAATTAGACTTCTCTTCATCTGATTCATTTGTCTCTGTTGTATTACCAATGGGAAGTTGTTCCTCGGTGTCTTCCTCCTTACTTTGTTGTTCCTCCTTACCTTCTTCTTCTTCTTCTTCTTCTTCTCCATCAGAAGATATTTTCAAGTTCTTTTTCAAATTCTTGACCATTCTTTTAGATTGTTTGACAGCCTTCTTGACAACAAGAGTTGATTTAATCTTTAGTTTGGCTTCCTCATATGTGCCAAATCTCAATTGTTTGTTGTCAACGGGTTCATTTAATAATGCCTGAATGCATTCTATTTTTGTTCTAGTTTTAATTTCATAATCAAGATTTTCAAGCCATGATTTCCTAGGAACTACAACTTGAATGTAGGTGAAATCTGTATCCACCATAAAAAAAAATATCTTATTTGTATTCCTCTATCAGAATTTCAAGAATTCTACTCCTAGTTTGTAGCATTTCCTTAATGGTCTTGAAGTACTCATGCATTACATTGTCAAAGTCTGTACCAAGTGATTCTATGAATTCACTTATTTGCATGGTGATTGGTCTACTAGTGTCCCATGCTACTTTTCCTATTGAAGGAAAGTACTCTTTGAAGTAGAAGAATATACACATTATAAGAGAACCAAACTTACATGTGTTTGTCCTTGAGGACCTTATGGCGCACATGTTCTCCTCAAATTGATGCAATAGGATCTCTGCCAGATCCATCTTCTTCCCCTGTTTGATGATCTTATATGTTGTGCTCATTGCAGTGCTAGAAATTTTGTTTATTCTGGTAGCTTGGAATATCTTATATCCAACTACGCATGCTCCAAATTTCAGCTTTGCGTCGGTAATAGTATTTACTTTTAGTGCCCTCTTGTCTGATTTTGCACCGGTTAACCTTTCCACTTCTGCTAGAGATGGATGTTTGTGAGCCTGAGGTTTGTCTGTTGTTGGATAAATAGTCACGGCATGTATAACATCCTTTGTTATAGCCTTGGGTTTGTTCAGCCATAGAGCGTTGTCATGGACTTTGCTTAGAACAATTTTGATCCTCTTTGTTTTGAAAACCCTTGGAAAATGAAGTGCATTTGTCAGTCCCTTAACTTCCAAGTGTTTATGCTCTTCTTTGATCTTTTCACCTTCATCACAGAGTGTTGTATGGGTATTATCAAGGTCTAGATCTCCTATCTCTAAGATCTTATAGTGAATATAGGACCTAACATCCTTGACCAATAAAACCCTAGCTGGGATTCGGGAGAATGCTCCAGAATCGTTTGGTTGAGAGGCTATCTTAGGATGTAACTTATATTTGGGTTCAGCACATGCCCCTCTACTAACAAGTCTGTAAGGTTTCTTCTTGTCAACCTTGATTTTCTCTACCCTAGACGTAGATGCCATCGCATTTTAATTTTAGGGCTTTTCGTAAATCAAAACAGTGTTGTCGGTGAGTGGATTAACTTACTGAATGTCTGTGATCTCCTTTGAATCTGAATGCTCGGTGAATTCCTTCTACTGGGTGGCTTCTCAAACTGCACTAAAATCACTCTGCTCTGCGCAAAAATCACGGGTGCAAAAATGAGCTTTCCCGTCAGGATTTTATTCTTTTTGGTGCCCTAAGTTGTCATAAATGCTTACCAACTCATTGGTTTACGAAGACTTCTTTTCTCGATAAAGGCATTCATAACTCCATCGATGTCTATGCAAATCATCGAGGTCTCTAGTAGTTTTGAAGATTTCACCGATGATCATCGGTGAGGTTGCAATGATAGCTTTTGTAGATTCAGTGCTTACCAATATCCGTTAGGTTGTACTTAGCTTGTGTAATGACCGATACATTTTGGTAAGTCTAACTAACTTTTCTATGTGTGTTCACCGATGCAGATTGTGCCCAATAACTGATGGTTTCTTTTCAACAGTTTAGTACATAACAATGTATTACATCTTTATTCATGATAATATTACAATATGAACTATGTATAATGGAACTGATGCATAGTAAAACTTGTGATAATGCAGTTCCATACTTACTTGTGCAATCTAGTTAGATGTAGTGATGTCATCAGATCTAGTGGATGGGGTGTCATCATTTTCATTGCTTGTACTAGCACCTGCAGTGTTTGTGGCTTTTACCGACATCTTGTTTCTCATTATTTTGATGTCATCAATGGTATTTCCATTGGGATGTTTATTTGTGTCTGTCAATTGGTCTTTGCAATCTTTTATCACATGTCCAACTTTATGACAATGCAAACATGCCATACCTGGATTGGTCCATCCTCTTGACCTTCTGGTCCACTTTCTCATACAGTTGGCAGTAATATGACCAAACCTTCCACATTATGTTCAATTTACCCATGTGTTATAGTCCCAAACATATGAGTTACCTTCTCTTGCTGGTTTGTAGCTTTTATCATTCTCCTTTGGAGTCAATGCTTTGTTATTCTTTTTCCAGCATTCCTTATGTGTATTCCCATTCATCTTGCATGTAGGACAGCATTTGTCCATATAGGTTTTTCTCTTTGGATTCATCACTTTGGATCTGCACTCATGTGCCTTGTGTCCTTTCTTTTGACAATTATAACAATTACCAATAAAAGTAGATTGTTCTTGAGAAATACCTTTCATTCTGCTTCTGCAGATGTTTGAGGCGTGGCCTGGTTTTTCACAATAATTGCATGATAGCTTCTTGGATCTTGGGTTTGTGAAAGCATTACTCTGATCTGATTGTTTTGAGGATTCACCATTCTTGTTGTACCCTAATCCTGTGTAGTTGTTGACTCTTCTTTGTCCATCAAGAAAATCATCCATCCTTCAGTTGATATCCTCAGCCTTTTTGATTAATTCATTGTGTTGATTCTGGACTTTGATTTCATACTTCAATTTCTCGTTCTCTTCTCTTAGCTCACCAATGATCTGTATTCTTTCAATGAGTTCTGTATTTAATCTGTTTGCTTCTTGACTCATAAGAATAATCTAGTTGGTAACCTCGTGGTGATTCTTAGTGAGTCTCAAAATTTCTGATTCTTTCTCTTGTAGTTTCTCTGTAATTTTCCTCCTATCATCAATGGCTAGTGTTCTTTCATTTTCATCTTTTCTTGCATCATTCATAACGTTAATCATTTTTACCATTTGAGTTTCTTGACCAATTTGTAGCATCTTGATTTGATCTGTCAAATGTAGATTGATCTCCTACATACTTGTAATTTCTTCAACTGATGCATTTGAAGCTTTCATCAATGATGATTCTGTTGTTTCAAAGTACTCTTGTATTTCCATTTCTTTGTAGTATTTCTCATTCATCCTGGTTTCCATAATCTATCTTTCATCAAGAAGTTTTCTCAATTTTATCTTCGCCTCCTTATACTGCTCAAAGTTTATTTGTATTTGTAACTACTCATTCTCAATAGTCATGTCCAGTCTGAAACTGTCCATTGCTCCGATCTTTTCTCTCAAGTCTTTAAGATTTTCAAGAGAGAGACCTAGCTCTGATACCAATTGTTGGAATTATATTGGGATGATGTACTGAGAGGGGAGGGGTGAATCAGTACCTCTAAAAAATTTCTTGGTTAGCCCATTAACCCTTAGTCATCATTTTGTAATCTTATCTTATCTAACTGTTCATCTTTTTTTATGCATATGTAATCATATCATACATTCTTTTCATATATAACAATAATAAAAACATTCATAAAAATAGATAACACATGACAAGATATGATATCGCAGAAAACTCCTATAAAGGAAGTAAAAATTGCGGTGGAGATTGTTACCCACAAACTTCACTATCTTCATATAAGAAGGGGTTAGTTAAGGCTTACAATTTGGTCACTTCTGATGACCTACCCTATTAGGAGTATTACAGTGGAGACCTGTTAAGATCTACTTCATTTGAAGCTTTAGCAACACTTTTAAGTGTGCACTCTATTAAGAGATTTGGTAAGAACGGTTAGGTCCACCTTCTACAAAAGGATTTTAGATGTGATGCACATGTTAGAATGCAACTACATAAGTCTTTGATATGATGATAAATACAATCTTCAATTGTTGATAACAAATGCTATAAAGCTTCATACATTTTAGTAATCATCCTTCCATGATGGAATAATACCTTTATCTGCTCATCGGTAGCCTCTTTGTGTTCTTGAAAACTGATATTCTTTATTTCTGATCTTTGCATGAATTCTTCCTATTGCTCCTTAGATGCTCTTCGTGGCTATCAATAATATAGAATTCATGTACTCACAATTGAGTATGAACATCTATTTATACTAATTTAGGTTCAATTCTTGATTCATGCATCACAATTTAACTCTAGATCCAAGGTTTACAACTTGACCTTGATCTTTAGTTAGATATACTTTAGATCCGTTAGGATGCTTTAAAGCATTTACATAAATCTTGCATGACCATCTAAAAAGATTTAAAGAAAAATAAAACTCTATAAATAGAATTACATTGCTTTAACTTTCATGTACAACTCAGATCCATAATTTGTAGGTTCTTGATCTGTCTGTCGGTTTTGATGGTCGGTTTTCTTGATCATCGGTGTTCCTTTCTTGAATTGGTCGTCGCGTATGCTTTTTCTATTTCTGTCGGGTTAGTTCTGAAAACTGTGTCGCCGATAATGCTTGTGTTCACTTGTGATGCTTATGGTTGCCGGTGATGCTTGTGGTCACCAGTGATACTTGTCACTTTTATACTTAGCATTTTCTCAAAATATTTGTTTTGTCGGGTATGCTTGCATTTTATCGATACTGTTTGTGGTTTGTCGGTAATGCATGCTATCTGTCGGTAATGCTTTATATCTATGTTTTTCAGTAAGTATACTAATGGCAAAATAATATCATCAAAGATGTCTTAAGGGGATGTCTTAAGGGGAAGTCTTAAGGGGATATCGTAAGGGGAGAAAAAATTGGGTTGACTTAAGGGGATTTCTTAAGGGGATACCTTATGGGTATGATAATGCAAGTATTTAAATAGATAAAATATATGTCAAGTTATCAAAAAATTTAAAAATACACAAGTATACTTACTTGTGTTTAAACTTATTACATTGTACCACAAATTTCAATTTTTTGCAATGCATACATAATATGATTATGACATGTTAAGGTGATGTAAAAAATGAAATAAATTATATATGAAGTTATCAAAAATTATAGAAGTACGCATATATCTAAATACCTATATTTACTTATTCCATTGTACCATATGCATCCTCTCTTTTCTACAGTGCATCTATAATCATCTCATGTTCTTCCATAGAAATCGACCACAACTCTTTCTTAGATAGTCTCCCATGATATCTCGATAGCTTTATATTAGTTTCCAAAAGCAAATGCGAGTAGTGTATAATCTTCTTATGTTTTTTGTAGTCTTCAAATGCTGGAAAACCATTTTTCCTTGTTAGATATTTTTTTAACCAGGTGCCAACAACCAGCATTGAACCTGTAGGATAATGAAAGCCATCATCATCTTCTCTAGGTTTTACTAACTTATGTTTGGTCTCAACACATCTAACCAACCAATACTTTGTTTCCTCTTCATTGTTCTCAGGTGCAACAACAACATACACATGTCCTGCAAATTGAAATATAAATTGACAATATTTAAATTACCATATATTTAATTTGAAAAAATAAACTTAGCAATATTTAAATTCAAATATAAATCAATATATAAAATTTAATTACCTTCTAGTACAAGATCTAAAAGATTATCGTAGTCCCCTGATGCAAATATTTCATCATTCTCTTCAAGTGTTGTTTCATTTTTCTCATATGTTTCATCAGGTGTTAGCGATCTTTGTTGGGATTAATGGGAAGTAGTACTCAGAGGGGAGGGGTGAATCAGTACCTCTAAAACTTTTAACACTTTTCAAATTTCATCATTAGCAATCAACCTGTGAGACCTACATTAGACTGTTATAGTTTTATTATTTTGTTCTCATGCTTTCAGTAGTTTATGCTTTGACATACTTTCACTATCAGAGAATTTTTATACATTTGAGGATCAGTGAAATCCTGTGTTATATATTCAGCACCTAATTTTGTAATCAGGGTACTTTTGAGATGCCTTATGTCCCGATTCAATTTCAGTTTATGTTGATGCATTATATGGATTTAAAATATATGAATGTTACATGATGAATTTGGTTTAGGAAACCGATGCTAGATTATTTCAGTTCTAATGCAATTATGGTTTATATGTATGTATATCATTGACGTCATGTTATGTTTCATATCATATCATATTGGACCTACTGATGTGTGCATTGAGTGTGCAGGAAAAGTTGACCATGGATCTAAATCAGGGACCCAGTACTGGAACCTATGTAAATACCCATTTTTTTCAAGGTCCTGTCTATATAAAGAGACATGGACCTCGTTGTTATGTGTTTATTTCGTAAACGTGGTTTGCATGTGTGTTATTAAATTAGTAAATGTTTATGTGATTAAGTCATGTCTATTATTTCTAATTTAATGTGTCAAGTTTGGCAATTGTTGTAATTTAATTATTGACATGGCTAGTAAAGGGGAAACCAAGGTTATTCAAGGGTTAACTAAGGTCATCTAAGAGTAGTACCCAAGCTTACCCTAGAGTTAGAAGTTTCTAGAATTTCTTTGACTTAGAAATCAGTAGGTTAACTTCAAGGTGAGTTTTAGAGGGTCTTTTGGGCTCCTAGGGGGTAACCAGGGTCAGTTTTAGTCACCCAACTTGGTACCCTATGGGTTAGGGGTATTTTTTGTCATTAATGAGCCTCTAAACTCATTTATTACTCCCTTTAAGTGTCATTTTCAGCGAATTTGGAAGAGTGTGACTTTGCTTAACCTCACTCTCTTTTCTACCCAAGTTTCTTTTGACTTCACCCTTGGAGGGTTAGGATGTGGTTTAGTTTAGGATTGGTTAGAGTTACCTCACCCTTGGGTTAAGCCTTGCTCATGTTGGAGGTTTGCCTATTTAGGGAAGGATTTAGGATGAGTTGAGTGTTCACCCACTCTCTACTCTTAGAGACAGAATTCAGTTTGAAGGAGCTTCTAGAGAAGGAGCTTAGGAAAGATAGCTCAACACCATTCCTCTTTACACCTTAGCTTGGATTAAGGTTGAAATTATTTTAAGTTAATTGTTTGTGTTCATGTGTGTTCTTGAGCTCAAGGACTCCATTAATGGAGTCCTATGTGTTTTGAAGCTTTTATTTTCTGTTGGAAAAATTTCTTTATTTGTTTCTCAATGTCTTTACTTTGTGTTTGATTTTGAATGGGTCTTCAAGGTACACTCACCCT
>MU224084.1:230644-243327 GCA_018584345.1 Thuja plicata
GACCATCAGAGTCTTCAATACATCTTCACTCAGCCGAACCTTAATGCTAGGCAGAGGAGATGGATGGAGTTCTTATGTGAATATGATTTTGATGTCCATTACATCAAAGGAAAAGAGAACATGGTCGTAGATGCCTTGAGTAGGAGACGGCATGAGCTTTCTTCTATGTCTAATGGCACAAATTTGAGAGATCGCATCCTTCATCACTTGCAAAAGGATGAGATGTACATAGAGGTTTGTGAGTTGATTCAATCCCAGACACCCCTTGAGGGGAAGTTTTCAGAGTATGCCTTGGAGTCCGATGGACTATTACGTCATAGAGGACGTATCTATATACCTTCTTCCAATGGATTGCGCGAGTTTGTGATGCTTGAGGCTCATAGGGCCACTTATGCAGTACATCCCAGAGTTAAGAAGATGCACGCTGACTTGAGACAACTATATCATTGGCCAGGCATGAGGTTGTTGATTGCAAAGATGGTAGATAGATGCCTAGAGTGCCAGAGGGTGAAGGCAGAACACTGTCATCCAGGTGATCTCCTTCAGCCTCATGAGGTACCAGTATGGAAATGGGACACCATATCTATGGATTTCATAGTAGGTCTTCCTATGTCTTCTCATCATCATGATGCCATCATGGTGACAGTCGACAAGTTGACTAAGGTGGCTCACTTTTCACCTATATGTACTACCTTTACCACACCAGCAGTGGCACAAGTGTTCCTGCAAGATATAGTTAGACTTCATGGCATACCTCGTAAGATCATCTCAGATAGAGATTCTCTCTTCACTTCATCCTTTTAGAGAGAACTTCAGGCAGCTATGGGTACTAGACTCAACTTCAGTACGGCTTATCATCCTGAGACAGATGGTCAGAGCAAAAGGGTCAATCAAGTGTTAGAGGACATGCTTCGCATGTACGTCATGGACCATCAGATCCGGTGGGAATAATACCTAGACCTAGTGGATTTTTCCTATAACAACGGGCACTAGACTTCCTTGGGTATGCCTCCCTACCAGGCTCTTTATGGTAGACCATGCAGGACCCCACTCAGTTGGGATAGGATCGAGGATAGAGTTTCCATTGGTCCTAAGCTAGTCAAGGATATGGAGCAGCAGGTGACTTTGATTAGGCAGTGACTTGAGGAAGCTCAAGATAGGCAAAAGAAGTATGCAGATGCGAAGAGGATTGATCAAGCCTATCTAGTTGGAGATAGAGTCTTTTTGAGAGTGCGACCACATAAGAGTCCAATCCATTTTGGAAAGGGCTCTAAGCTAGCACCCCATTTTGTTGGACCTTTTGAGATCCTTGAAAGGTTAGGACCAGTTGCTTACCGTTTAGCATTGCCACCTAGCCTATAATGCATCCATGAGGTGTTTCATGTTTCAGTTATGAGGAAGTATATATATGATGAGTCTCATGTGATAGATTGGGATGCCTTGCAGGTGGAGTCGGACGGATAGCTGGCATTGGAGCCAATTCATATATTGGCTCGGCAGACTTTGGGCCTTCAAGGCAAAGAGCTGGACCAGGTTACGGTCCAGTGGGATTGCTATGATGAGGTTACAGCCTCTTGGGAGGACACATCACTGATGAGATCATAGTACCCTCACCTTTTTGATGAACTCTAGGAGGAAGTTCATGCGTAGAGGGGGTGGATATGAGACCTACATTAGACTATTATAGTTTTACTATTTTGTTCTCATGCTTTCAGTAGTTTATGCTTTGACATACTTTCACTATCAGAGACTTTTTATACATTTGAGGATCAGTGAAATCCTGTGTTATATATTCAGCACCTGATTTTGTAATCAGGGTACTTTTGAGATGCCTTATGTCTCGATTCAATTTTAGTTTATGTTGATGCATTATATGGATTTAAAATATATGAATGTTACATGATGAATTTGGTTTAGGAAACTGATGCTAGATTATTTCAGTTCTAATGCAATTATAGTTTATATGTATGTATATCATTGACATCATGTTATGTTTCATATCATATCATTTTGGACATACTAATGTGTGCATTGAGTGTGCAGGAAAAGTTAACCATGGATCTAAATCAGGGACCCAGTACTGGAACCTATGTAAATACCTGTGCTTTCCAAGGTCCTGTCTATATAAAGAGACATGGACCTCATTGTTATGTGTTTATTTCATAAATGTGGTTTCCATGTGTGTTATTAAATTAGTAAATGTTTATGTGATTAAGTCATGTCTATTATTTCTAATTTAATGCGCCAAGTTTGGAAATTGTTGTAATTTAATTATTGACATGGCTAGTAAAGGGGAAACCAAGGTTAGTCAAGGCTTAACTAAGGTCATCTAAGAGTAGTACCCAATCTTACCCCAGGGATAAAATTTTCTAGAATTTCTTTGACTTAGAAATCCGTAGGTTAACTTCAGGGTGAGTTTTAGAGGGTATTTTGGGCTCCTAGGGGGTAACTGGGGTCAGTTTTAGTCACCCAACTTGGTACCCTATGGGTTAGGGGTCATTTTCTATCATTAATGAGCCTCTAAACTCATTTATTACTCTCTTTAAATGTCATTTTCAGTTTTCAGCGAATTTGAAAGAGGAGTGTGACTTTGGTTAACCTCACTCTCTCTTCTACCCAAGTTTCTTTTGACTTCACCCTTGGAACGTTAGGATGTGGTTTAGTTTAGGATTGGTTAGAGTTACCTCACCCTTGGGTTAAGCCTTTCTCATGTTGGAGGTTTTCCTATTTAGGGAAGGATTTAGGATGAGTTGAGTGTTCACCCACTCTCTACTCTTAGAGACAGGAATTCAGTTTGAAGGAGCTTCTAGAGAAGGAGCTTAGGAAGGATAGCTCAATACCATTCCTCTTTACACCTTAGCTTGGATTAAGGTTGAAATTATTTTAAGTTAATTATTTGTATTCATGTGTGTTCTTGAGCTCAAAGACTCCATTAATGGAGTCCTATGTGTTTTGAAGCTTTTATTTTCTGTTGGAAAAATTTCTTTATTTGTTTCTCAATGTCTTTACTTTGTGTTTGATTTTGAATGGGTCTTCAAGGTACACTCACCCTTGGGAGGGCAGAGTAGCCTTGGAGGGGTAGATGGAAATGAGTCCTATTAAGTGTAGAGTCTCTCATGTGAGGAGGGAAAAACTTGGGGTAACATGATACCCATGAAGCCAAGAAGGGCCTAAGGGCGTCTAGGAGGTATAAGGAGGTTATTTAGGACACCATTTTGTAAAGATGGTCCTTTTCAAGTCCATGTGAGGCTTGTATATTATATGTTTAATCTTGGATTTCTCCTTCAGTGAGGTCTACCACTACCCCTGTTTCTGGAATGTCTCTTGGAGATACTTCCTCTTGTTCATCCTGATGTTGGGAAGCTTTCTTGTGTTGAGTCTCTATTTCATTTCCTGCTTGTTGGGTGTTTCTGTTTGTAACCCATTCCAGATTGGATCCCCAAGCTCAAGGGTGACCTTGTAAAGGCCTAGGTTGGGAGGTGAGCCTCCATGGTCAACCTTAGCGTTTATCAGGTTCTTGAGGAGATAGCTAGGATGAGTAATACCCTTATGAGGAAGATGGGTATGACTGGAAAATCATCATTTGGGAACAACATTGTTTAAAGATCATCATTATTGTAAAGTTGAATTATGGCGGGTATCCTATCGTTTGGGGTATTTCATGATTATATAGTTGTTTTGAGACCATTATGTGTGTAAATTTTTTATTATTGTAATCACGAGTTGCCTTATAAATTTATTTCATCCAAAGTAAGAAATGGAGTTTCTAAAGAAATTGTAATTTTTTTATTATTATTATGTTATAGAAGGGAATTACATTCCTAAGGTTAATAGAATATTATTGCAGTTCAAAATTTTAGAATTACTTAAAACTAATATGTGAAATTGAGACTTTTGGTATAAAAAGTTCTACATGGAAGGTTGTAGATTTTATAGTTTGAAACGATTCCTACTTATATAGAGTCATTGCATAATTCAAATAAAGTTAGTATTTATAGAGTTATAAATTTATATAAGTATGCAAAGAATGAAGCATAAGTTTAAATATGTTCTTAAATTTTTTTTTATATATCATTAAGGAAATTCTGGAAAATATATATATATATATTCAAAAAGAAAAAAGAACTTAGAATTAAGATTTTATCGCACCATGTCTTTTACAATAAAATATAGATTTAATTCATGCAATAAAAAAAAAAAAATGAGTCCTTGCTACCCCTGTTTTAGGAAATACAGTTTTTTTTTTTCACCAGTGTTTATATATATATATTTTTTAAACTCTTATATATATATATATATACACATAATATTCTAACCATATTTTAAAATAAAATAAATGAATTTAAAAAAAAATATAATGCACTGAGATCGGGCATTTTTTTTATTGTTCTTCTGTTTTAAAAAAAAAACAAGTTTTTTGCTGCAATTTTTGGGGAGGGCCGAGCCCCCCTAACCTCGGCACCCTTTTGTTATGGGGGGCGTGTGGCTCGTGGGCCACCCACTGTGCTATGCATAGTGGGGTGGCTCCGCCGACCGGCGTCAGCCGCCCCTCTGACTGCCCTTCTCTGTGCCCAGTTTTATGCCGGTGGGTGGTGGTGCTGCCGCCTGTGGCCAGCACCGCTCCGCCCGTCCCCTGCGCGAGGCCACCCTTCGGCATAAATTTTATCCGCTGCCGCCGCTTGTCGGCTCTCCGCCTCCCTGCCTCCATAGAAATTTTTTTTTTAGGTTTTTTTTTTTTTTTTTATTGTACTGTTAGGGTTAATTTATTGTTTTTCTTTCTTTGATGTAGGATATTTCTTTAGAATTAAGTTTTAGTTAGATTAAGATTTGATTTATTAAATAGGATAGTTTAAATTAGATATTTTATATATAATTAGCTTAATATGTTTTTAAACTTATATAGGATAGCTTTAAATTAGATATTATATATATGTATATATATATATATATATATATATATATATATATATATATATATATATATATATATAATTAAATTCTTTCTTGTTAATGTATGTTTTATTCGTATAGAGGTGTTATTATAAATGTTATTTATTTTAGAATAGATTTAATAATTATTTACATAGTATAATATTGATTGAATTGGTTTTATAGATATGTAAATGTTTATTTGGTTAAAATAATTAGTTTTCCATTTAATGTTAAAACAGATAAAACCATTAAGGGAAATTGATTTCTTCAAATATTTC
Source organism: Thuja plicata (assembly GCA_018584345.1). Taxonomy (NCBI): domain Eukaryota; kingdom Viridiplantae; phylum Streptophyta; class Pinopsida; order Cupressales; family Cupressaceae; genus Thuja; species Thuja plicata. The sequence goes on from MU224084.1 coordinate 235,855, forward strand.
TTAATACTATATTCAATCACAAATTTATTAAATGAACTTCCTTGATGTAATTATCGTTTAAAGGGTTATAACTACCTCTCATCTTCGCAATATACTCCTTTTAAGGGTATTATCGCTACCTTCGACCAGCGTCGTGCACGGTTGACTTTTGGTCAACTATGGTCAAACCCCTCTCTGATTAACTCAATTTTTGTACCAGGTGATCCCTGTACTCTCTGCACCCTAAGATTTCAGTTTCATGCCTTTCGGAGATAGTTGACTTTTTGGTCAACATGGGTTGACTTTTTGGTCAACATGGGTTGACTTTTTGGTCAACTACCTTGATTTGCATGCCTTTGACCTCTATAGGACTTAGTAGGTCCTAGAAATGTCCCTTCTCTTATTTTGGAGTATGGTTGACTTTTGGTCAACTCTAGTTGACTTTTAGTCAACTACTCTTATTTTTTGTGTTTGAGACTCCCTTAGGATCTAGCAAACCCTAGTGCCTATCATTCACTTATTTCTGAGTATAGTTGACTTTTGGTCAACTCTAGTTGACTTGGCCAACTCTGGTTGACTTTTGGTCAACTACCTCAGTTTGCATGTAGATCAAATTTAAAGCTTTAGGCATCCTTTAGGATAGCTTTGAAAGCTATTCTTCTCCTTGTAACTTTTTTGGTTTCATTTATCCCCTTGCACCATTTTGTGTGCACTTGTTACCCTTATGTTAGTTTTGTTATCCTTTGTAGTGCGTTATTAAAAAATTTTGTTCGTGTGTTTTTGCCCAACTTTTGGGCATGACACAATCTTTACTATATTACCGACCATATCTGATATTCTTTCTTATGCATCTAGTATTAATTCATAAACTTAATTGTATGCAACATTCATAGAAACATTCATGAAAGTAATAGACACATAACACAAGATATGATATCATAGAAATCTCCTGTTAGGAAGTAAAAACTGCGGTGGGGATGGCACCCACAAAACTTCACTATCTGCAGAATGGAAGGGATCCGGTCAAGGCTTACAATTTGATCACTTATGATGATCTATCGTGTTAGGATTATTAATGTGGAGACCTGTTAGGATCTACTTTTTTAATAGCTTTAGCAACACTTATGTAGTGTGCACTCGGTTAAGAGATTTACAATAGGACTGTTAAGTGCACCTTCCTTGAAAGGATTTATTAAGTGTACCCCACTTGTTAGAATGTGTACAATATGTTTAACCTAACTGTATGCAATCTATAATTTCTGATTACAGATCCTTTAAAGCTCACAGAATATGAATATCACCTATAGTGATTGATTAATACATTTTCCTGCTTGTCGGTAGCCTTTGCTCAGTTCTTGAAAAACTCATTTGATCTTTGTCTGTGTTGTTGCATAAATTCTCTTGTCTGATCCTTAGATGCTCTTAGTGACTACAATCATGATCGATCAACATGTTCATAATTGTTTGAGCATCTATTTATACAAGTATTTGACCTATTCTAGAATCATGTATTACAATGTTAACTCTAGATCCAGGGTATACAACTTGACCTTGATCCTTTAGTTTGCATGTTTTAAAAGAGTTATACTGATAAAAACAATAATAAATACATTGCTTTCTCCTCACATAATGGATTTAAAACAAATCAAGAAGCTAAATATAAAACTTCAGTGATTTATCTGACGTGGAAAGTCATATCCACTTTTTGCGGACTGTAACTGACTTTCAATTCTTGATCGTCGGTGTGAGCTAAAAGTCTACCAGTGTTCCTTCTCTGAATTGATTGTCGAGTTCCCTTCATCTGTTGGGTTCCACTCTTGACTATATCATCGGGTTGCACTGTTGGTTACTCGTTGGGTTCCCTTGTCCTTTTTGTCATTGAGTAACACTGAATAGTGTTTTTCAGGATGCTTTGTACTTGGTAGTATCAGTAACCTTGGCGTCGGTTAGTGTTGTGCCATGTCTATCGGTGTAGCATAAACCGATGGTGTTTATCATGTTTTTCCTTGCATATACTAATGGCAAAATATAATTTATTCAATCTCCCCCTTTGACATTAGTATCAAAAACTGATATGTGCATAATACTAAAGTGTTTAGTATGTACACCATATATATATCCTTGTCATTATATGACTCCTCCTAACTGTATGCATCGGTATAGTATAAGTATATGTACATGTATACTTTCCTTTATACTATTCATTTCCCTTTTTTTCTTTCCTCTTTTAAATTAACTGACTGTACATATCATTTCCTCCGTTTACTGTTTGACTGTACATATCATTTCCCCCTTTTTTGATAATCATAACAAAAATGTACAACTTATAAGTTGTCAAAAATGTGACAATAAGGTGTAACTTACAGAGTGTCAAGAATGTGGGGGTGAGTGTTCTTGATATCTTCAATTATTTTCTCCCATTTTTCTTTGAGGAGTTCTAATGCCATGTGCTCTAGCTCAACCAGGGCATGCATATCATAAATGTTGTCGAGGATAGACATTTATGGGGTGGCAATAATTGATCTTGCCTCTGTCATATGTTGTTGCAGTAATGTGAGAGTAGATAAGAGTTGAGCTTGAATCTCATTCACCTCATCTTTCAACTTGGTTTTTTCAATTTGTATATCTTGTCTCTGCTTCCTAGCTTGCTTGAGTTCTTGATTATGCAATTTGATTGCCTCTTCACTATTTGTGAGACCTTGAGAAATTTCTTGAAGATCAGCATCAATCTGTGCTATCTTATCGGTATACTCCTTTGAGAGTTGATCTAACGTGCATAGTTTCTATATTAAGGCTATTGCTTCTGAAATAATGGGGTCTACTGTGCTTACCAGTTGAGATATCTTCACCTTTTGTAGTGCCACTTCTTGGCTTATCTTCTCAGCTAACTTGAATTCATATTTCTTCTCAAGTCTATCTTCCATAGCCTTCTCAGCATCTATATTATGAGATGTGATAGCATCGATGAGAAACACTAATTGATCAAGCATGGGGGTTGTTTGATCAACATCTGTATGAGGTACAATTTACTAAAGTATGTCTTGTGCAACTTCAAGTACCTTTTCTTCTTTTGTGGCTTTTCTTAGCTTATCCTGCATGGCTTTCCTTTCACAGAATCTTGCATACTTTGTCAACTCAATAGGATCCAATGTTCTAGGATCACATAGTGGAATCTCAATTATTTCCTTCAGAGTAACTATATTCTTGTTCTTTCTCTTTTTCTTCCTTGAGATTTGAGTAGAGGAAGATGTATGAACTGCCATTGCAAGTTCATTTGTTTTCTCTTAGGTGCTCTGTGAAGGCTTTGTAGATGAAACCTCTTGTGCCTTCTTCTCCGGGTTCACTTGTCAGTTAGGTGAAGACATCTCTTCATCAACCTTGGGTGTTTCAATAGATTTTTCTTCTGTTTTCTTTTGAGAATCATCTATATTTACTTCTTCACTCTTCTCCTTCTACTTTTCTTTCTCTACTTATTCTCCTTCTTTATTTTGATCAGTAGACTTGTCTTGTTGATCATCGGTTGCAGCTTGATCTGCAGTTGTATCTTTTGGTTCATCTATTATATCCTTTGTTTCCTCATCACCCTTGTCTTTGGGTATGCTTGTATCTACTGCAGATTCTTCATTTCCTTCTAGTATATTGATGGATTTCATCAATACTGCCATCTTATTTTGTGTGCTAGTTTGTGCTGCATCTTGAGTTGTGTCCTGCTCGTCGATTTGAGCTTGTTGAGCAGTGACATCTTCATCTTTTTGTATTTGATCTGTAGGGTCCAGTCCTATGATGTCAATAATGAAAGTGTTTGGACATATCTCATCAACAACATCCATGTTCTTATTTCCTTGTGTCTCCAAATCTTGTTGCTTGTTTTGATCCTTAAGAGCTATGAAAATGACATCATCTTCTTTCTGTGGATCCTTATTAGAATCAAAGTGAGTGATCAACGGGCTCAATATCTTCAATATTATCCAAAGAAATATTCTAATTCAATGGCCTCAATTTCTTCAATATTATCCAAAGAAATGTTCTTAGGACTTGCTTTATCTTTATGCTCCTCTACATGAGGTGTGTCGGTGAGAAGTAATTTATTCTCACAACTTGTTGATTCTGCAGGTAGATCTAGGATTTTTCTCCATTTAGCATATGTCATGATGTCTAGCTCTATAAATTTATCTTGTAGCACCTTGTAAGATCTTATCTTTGCTACAAATTTATTAGAATGCTTTTTCATTATCTATTTTATCTCTTCCAATTTTTATTCGGGAGGCATGAGTGTGACAAGTACCCTCTCCCTTGCTTCCTTTTCTGTGTGTAAAGCATATGACCATTGTTGTGAAATTATGTCACCTAGTTCTTTGGGTATCTTGTGAACAAAATCAACTGGTACATATTTGTACTTGACCATTGCCCTAGTTATTGCATCTTGTATTTTGTGTTGGTCCTCTAGCTCCAGTTTTTCCCATTGTCTAATATTTCTATCAGTCATTGTACTGGTTGTAGCAATTGAATTAGAAATTTCATCCATTGTTCTAGGGGCTGAGCTTTTCTTCTCTACACCAGGCTCACCCTCTTTTGAATCTTCTATGTCAACTTTGGTCCTGACCAGTCTTTTCCTCCTTTTGGCAGGTGTTAGTTTTACAGTTTTCTTCTTTGTTTGTTGCTTCCTCTTATAGGTCCTCACTTGATCTTTCTTGAGAGGTGTTGTATCTTTCTTTGCAGTCTTGCTCCTTGTTCTTTGAGCTATTGTGGTCCTTGGTTTCTTGGTAGGAGGTGGAGGCACATCATATTCAGTGGCCTCATAATCTTATTCTTTCTCATCTTGTTCTTCACCAATGGTACCCTATTCCTCGGTGTCCTTTGTTTGTTTTTTATCCTCCTCATTAACCGATAGTATCTTTTGAAGATTCTTCACCATCTAGTTTTTATTGTTGACAGTCTTCTTGATTGCTAGGCATGTTTTTATCTTGGACTTGGCCTCTTCATATGTCCCAAATCCTGGTTTCTTTTTTCCAAGTGGTTCATTCAACAATGCATCAATTGCATTTGTTTCTTGATTTATGTTTATCTCATAGTCAAGAGGTGATAACCAGGCTGTCCTTGGTACAATTGGTTTAATGTGAGTGAAATCTGTATCCACCATAAAACATATTTCATCCTTATGCTTCTCAATCAAATTTTTAGGGATCCTCACTCTTTCCATCATCTTTTCCTTGAAGTCAAGGAAGTATTCAGTCATCATTGAATCAAAGTTGTCACCTAGTGACTTGATAAGGTCACTGATCTACAATGTGATTGGCTTGGTAGTGTCCCACTTCACTTTGCCAACTAAAGGAAAGTTTTCTTGAAAATAAAAGAATATACACATGATAATTGAACCGAACTTACATGTGTTTCTCTTTGCAGACCTGATTATTTTCATAGTCTCATCAAGTTTCTTCAACAGGGTCTCACGTAGATCCATTTGTATTCCCTTCATTACTATCTTGTAAGTTGTGCTTACTTTTGTTGATTCTATGTTGTTTATCCTGCTTGCTTGGAATATTTTTTACCCTATCACACATGCACTGAACCTTAATTCCTCGTCGATGATGGTGTTCACCTTGAATCCTCTATTATCCCACATAGCATTGGTGAGTTTTTCAACTTCTGGCCAAGAGGGATGCTTATGTGCCTTAGGTTTTTTGGCAATGGGGTAACCAGTTATAGCATGTAACACATTCTTTGTGATCTACTTAGGTTCATCCAACCATAACTTTTGTTTGTGCATTTTGCTCAAAACTAACCTAATCCACTCAATTTTGAAAACCCTCAGGAAATATAGGGCATTTGTTATCCCTTTTACCTATAAAATTTTATGTTCTTCCTTCAAGTTCCCTTGTCCATCACATAACTTCTTGTAAGCTTCATCTATCTCCAGATCACATATCTCAATGATCTTGTAGTGAATGTAGGAGCTTACATCTTCTATTAGCAAAACCCTAGGTGGAATTTTTGAAAATGCATCAGAATCATCGGGTTGCGATGCAATCTCTAGGAATATCTTGTACTTAGGCTCCACACAAATGTTGTTCTTTATCAACTTAACAACATTCTTCTTATCATTCTTCAATTTTACTATTCTTGGAGTGGTTGCCATCGTGTTTCAAATTTAGGGCTTTCCTGAAAATAACAACAGAGTTCTTCGGTGCGCTCATTACTTACTTTGATTTGTGTGGCTAGTGAGTGATCTATTTGGAGTGTGTTGGATCGAGTCAAGGTCGCTTTGCTAAATGTTATTTTATCGCTATGTTTTAGCTCTGCTCTTTCTTCTCAAATCGTGTGTGTAGAATGAAGTGCTTCCATGGAGTATTTATAGACTTTTGCCCTAAGTCTATCATAAATGCTCAACAACTCGTCGGGTCATGAAGATGGAGTTCATCGGGAAGACTCTCAAATAACATTCTCGGTGTTGATAGGATGCTCAGGATAGTTGTTAAGATTGTTGCTTTCACCGACGGATCTTGGTGTAGTATCAAGACAACTTTGTGACTTTGCTTCCTTACTGAGGGGTGTCAGGTTACATTAGCAACTTAGCCTTTTTATGTGTTGACCGAAAATTCTTGGCAAGTGTAAACAGCTCATCCTTTATATTCACCAATGATTTTTGGTATGTGTTTATGATGGGGAGGTCACCTTGCTCTCCTAGACTCCTACTCTTTCTTAGGAATCTCCCTTTGGCCCCTATTCATTGCAGGATCCTTTAGACTCACACTCGAGTCTCTTAGGGTTACTCATAGACCCTAACTAGAAGGACTTCTATACTCCCTCTCTCTTAGGCTTCCTACCCACCAAAATATTCTACTCTTTACCTTATCTTGCTCTCCATGACTGAATAAAGTCAGTCATGCACCTTCTCCTACTATCTGACTTGTCTACAATTCTGACTAGCCTCTTCTCAATCCCAAACACAAAAATAGAATAAAAATACATGAGGGATGCTTCTTGACGGTCACACTCCATAGGATGGATTATAAGAGTCAAAAAGCATCCATGAGACTTGATTGAATTCAAAATCCTACTCTAAAGAAGTTTGCACGCAATAGAAATACACATAGAAAACACAGGAAACTATTCTTTATTGAAAACCAGACAATTGCAATGTAAACTGAAAATCTTCTCTGCTAGCTTGTTCAATCTCTAAATTCTCCAACCTTTTCTTACAAGTTTCCTTCCTCGATCATATATCGGCCTCTTCTTGATTTGTAACCGTTTCTAGGTTACCTGTCCATGTTAGATTTGATAACCATCAAATCTTCCCAAGACCACCTACATGCAAGACTGCCACATGAAGAAACAAGAAACAAAAGACAGAAGAAGAATCTATGGCAGCCAAAAGGCCAGAGACTGGAAAAACATGTTGAAAGAAATAACTTCTATATTATCAACAATGAAATGATTACAATCTCCTTAAGAAATACAAAGCGGTGATTCCTTATAAAGGATACCGAAACCCTA
>MU224084.1:245573-264554 GCA_018584345.1 Thuja plicata
GAAATGATTACAATCTCCTTAAGAAATACAAAGCGGTGATTCCTTATAAAGGATACCGAAACCCTAAAAGGGAAACTCAAAGAAATAGAAACTTGCCTAAGTATAACTTAAGCAAAGAGTAGATAGAATAATAATTAACTGATTTAATTATTAGCTATACTAGACTACTCTAACAGTCCGCCTGAGGATTCTAACTACCTCGACTCTTCATCTTCCTCCTGTAACTATCATCGATATCATCCTCTGCATGGTTGTCGACGTGGACCTCCTTTTCCTCCGTGTCACTGACTTTTCCAATTCCCTCTGCGTTGTTGACAAGTCAACCTATACTCAGAATGTTAGTCGCACTGTCGCGAGACTTAATAGCCATTCATGTCGATCCTGCACTACGTCACGTTATTGCAACACTGATAGACTTCACCGCCTATTATCCTGCGATCACACGACACATGATCATCTCATTGTCGCAGCACTTATTCCCTTAACTTTTGATCACCTTGCGACTTGGCGATACACTGCCGTCGCGTTGTCGTGACTGTTTCAAACTAACCGCCGTTCATCCTGCGACTGTGCAATAAGCCTTGTCACGTCATCGCCAACTGTTTCCTGTTAACCACTGTGCATCTACCGACTTCATGATAACCCTTGTCGCTTCATCGCAAGCTATTTCAAGTCAACCGCTGAGCATCTGCCGACTTCGCGATAACCATTGTCGCTTCATCACAAGCTGTTTCCAGTTAATCACTGAGCATCTGCCGACTTCGCGATTCACTGTTATCGCCTTGTCGCAGCCATTTTCAGTTAACTGCCAGTTTTCTTCCGACTGTGCGCTAAGCCTTTGTCGCGTAATCACAACTGTTTCATACTAACCACCGATCATCTGCCGACTGAGCAATAGCCATTGTCGCATAATCGCAGACTGTTTCTTGTTAACCGCCGATCATCTTGCGACTTGGCGATAAGCTTTTGTCGTATCATCGCAGCCTGTTTCACATTAACCGCTGATCATCTGCCGACTGTGCGACTGGCCCGCTCTTGTGCTAGGAGTTAAGAACTGTTAATGTTTAGGAAAAATACTGACTGCTAACTGTGATCTGCTCCCGGACCACCATTGCTAAACAGCTAGGGCTTTGAAGCTAAAACCCTAGGGTGCTCTGCACCAGTTTACCGATGGGGTTGTTTTCTCAGAATTGTGACAAGTAACATAATATGCATCTTTATTCATGTAGATTTTGATTATCTATCAATTTGTATAATGGAACTAATGCAAAATATGACTTGGTGTAGTGCAGTTCCATACTTACTTGTTCATCTTTTAGGCGGAGGTGGTGATGTCACCAGATCCATGGGATGAGGTGTCACCTACTGCATTGCTTGGTCCAGCTTCCTTAATGGTTGAAGTTTTTCTCCACATTTGCTTTCTTATTTTCTTGATGTCTTCAATGATGTTACCATTTGCAAAAGTGGTGTTTTCTGTTATTCTGTCTCTGCAGTCCTTCTTTAGATGTCCAACCTTATGACTGTGCAAACATGCCATTCGCAGGTTGGTCTAGCCTCTAGACCTTTTGGTCCATGTTCTTATGTAGTTTGCAGCAATGTGACCATATCTACCACATGATGTGCAGTTTATCCATGTGTTATATTCCCAAACATATGAATTGTTGACTCTTCTTAGCTTGTATGCATTTTATTCATTTTTGGGTTTCCATGCTTCAATTTTCTTCTTCCTACATTCAAGAGATGTGTGCCCATGCATTTTGTAGGTGGGACAATACTTGTCCATATAGGTTTTCTTCTTTGGTTCTTTCACCTTTGATTTACATTCATGTACTTTATGTCTTCTCTTGCTACAATTATAACAATGTCCTATGAATGTAAATGTGGAATTAGGAATACCTTTTTCTTTGCTCCTGCAGACATTTGAGGTGTGGCCTTGCTTTCCATAGTTATTGCATGTTAGCTTCCTTGGTCTAGGATTGGTGTAGGGATCTTTTGGATTAGCTTCATTTGATGACTCTCCATGCTCCGTGTACCCTAGTCCAGTGTTGGTGTTGGGTCTTCTTTATGCATTCAAGAATTCATCCATCCTTTTTGTACTCTCTTCAGCTCTCTTAATCATATCATTATGTTGTTGTAGAATTCTGGACTCGTGCTTTAGTTTTTCAGTCTCTTCTCTTAGTTCACCGATAATCAGTATTCTTTCAATGAGTTCCATGTTCATTCTATTTGCTTCTTGACTGATAAGAATAATCTAATTAGTTACCTCATGGTGATGCTCTGTAAGTATTTGTATCTCATACTCCTTTTCTTGTAGTTTGTCTATGATCTTTCTTCTATCATCAATTGCTAGAGTTCTTTCTTGTTCAGCTTGCCTTGCACTGTTCATGACATCAATCATTCTTACCATTTGTGTCTCTTGACCAATTTGCAGAGATTTGACTTGTCCAGTCACATGTAGATTGATCTCAGCTAGACTTGTGATGCTTTCTTCTGATGTATCTGATGCCTTTCTTGTATTTGATCTTGAAGACTCAAAGAAATCTGGAATCTCTTCCTCAAGATAATATGTCTCATTATAGCGAGAAGCCATATTATTTCTTTCATCCAGCAGTTGTTTCATACCGATTCTAGCTTCTTTATAGTGTTCATAGAACATCTAAATTTTAAGCTTTTATTCTCAATATTTTTATCAAGTTTATACTTCTCCATTGTATGATCTTTTCTCTTAATCCTTTAAGCTTTCCAAGAAGAGACTTAGCTCTGATACCAATTGTTGGGATTAATGGGAAGTAGTACTAAGAGGGGAGGGGTGAATTAGTACCTCTAAAACTTTTAACACTTTTTAACTTTCATCATTAGCAATCAACCTTTACTGTATTACTGACCATATCTAATGTTCTTTATTATGCATGTAGTATTAATTCATAAACTTAATTGTATTCAACATTCATGAAAGTAATAAACACATAACACAAGACATGATATCGCAGAAAACTCCTGTTAGGAAGTAAAAATTGCGGTGGGGATGGCACCCACAAAACTTCACTATCTGTAGAATAGAAGGGAGTCGGTCAAGGCTTAAAATTTGATCACTTCTGATGATTTACCCTATTAGGAGTATTAATGTGGAGACCTGTTAGGATCTACTTTGTTAAGAGCTTTAACAACACTGATGTAGTGTGCACTCAGTTAAGAGATTTACAATAGGACTGTTAAGTCCACCTTCCTTGAAAGGATTTCTTAAGTATACCCCACTTGTTAGAATGTGTACAATATGTTTGATGTTACTATATGCAATCTATAATATTTAATTACAGATCCTTTAAAGCTCACAAAATATGAATATCACCTATAGTGATTGATTAATACCTTTTCCTGCTTGTCAGTAACCTTTGTTCTATTCTTGAAAAAACTGATTTGATCTTTGTCTATGTTGTTGCATGAATTCTCTTGTCTGATCCTTAGATGCTCTCAATGGCTACAATCATCATCGAATAACATGTTCATAATTGATTGATCATCTATTTATACGAGTATTTGACCTATTCTAGAATTACGCATTACAATGTTAACTCTAGATCCAAGGTCAACTTGACCTTGATCCTTTAGTCTGCATGTTTTAAAATAGTTATACTGATAAAAATAATAATAAATACATTGCTTTCTCCTCACGTAATAGATTTAAAACACATCAAGAAGCTAAATATAAAACTTCAGTGATTTATCTGACATGGAAAGTTAGATCCACTTTTTGCGGGATGTAACTGACTGTCGGTTCTTGATCATCAGTGTGAACTAAAAGTCTTTCGGTGTTCCTTCTTTGAATTGATTGTTAGGTTCCCTTCATCTGTCGGGTTCCACTCTTGACTGTATCATCAGGTTGCACTGTTGGTTACTCGTCGGGTTCCCTTGTCCTTTTTTTCATCGGGTAACACTGAATAGTGTTTGTCGGGATGTTTTGTACTTGGCAGTATCAGTAACCTTGGCATTGGGTAGTGTTTTTCCCTGTCTGTCGGTGTAGCATAAACCGATGGTGTTTATAATATTTTTTCTTGCATATACTAATGGAAAAATATAATGTCTTCAATCTTTTCTTCCACTCTTCAACCCATTCTTTATTCTCACAAGCATTCCAATCACCTAAAATATAAAATTGACAAAACAATACAAGCTCCCTTATCCACAAAGTCCATGTGCTTGCATCTGAACTTTTAAATGAATGCCATGATGATGATCCACTAATTGTTTGATAGTCAAGTCTACATGGAATGTCATTTTCTTCAATTAATGAAAAATATCATTTAAATGTGCGGTTCTCATTTGATGCTACAGATAATCTTGAATTGCACCAGTCCACAATAGCATGTGCATCTTTAAATTTAGCTGCATCCTCTAATTTTAATTTCTCTCTAGCCAAAATTCTCTTCACACATGCACCAGCTCCATCGTGTTCTCCTTTACCATGTCTGGCTTCAAAAAACTCCACATATGTGGTATACTAGTTTCCTTGCGAGCCCTACTAAGCCAATAAAACATTCAAGCATTCTTAAATTGACCCGTACAATTATCAGACCATATGAGATATTCTCTCATGTGGATTTCTAGTTCTCTTAAATTAATGTTAAATTTGTCAAAACAATGTTGAACAAACTCTGGCGAGTGCATTTGATTATCACTTAAATAGAAATGATACTCCCTCATGATTTTTCTATCATCCTCTATAATATTATGTGAATGTCTATAAATAATATGAACAAACATAGACACTCACATTGAATTGTAGCATTGATCTTGAGTTTTGTCTTGTGGAGCAAGAGTATAGTTTTCTGCAAAGTTGACCACTGATAGTATAGTACCAATTGGAAATGTATTTCTACATTTTCTGAACTGACCATTAAGAAATCTAGAATATTGAGAGTGTTTCACGTATTTTGGAACAATCTTACTCTTGAATTCTAAAATGATTGCATGTACACTAAGGGTTTCTGTGATTAATTCACATCTCTTTCCAATTTTCCATCTTTTAAAGGATACTCAATATTCTTAAATCTTTTAACATCCACTAATTGTTGTACAAAATTATTTTCACTAATTTCATGCATGCAATGTCCTATTAATGAAAAATTTCCACAACTAGTGCATTTTCTAGAAATACATGGACTTAAGAAAAATATTTCCCCATTTTATCTTTCACAAAACAAACTTGCTACAAACACCTTGATTGTCTCAGGTGGTATATTAATGTCACAATTCTCTGTTATCTTGTAAGCATGTAAACTAAACTGTATATATCAAAAAATATCATAGTGATAACGAAATACAACATGTGTTTTGCAACAACAAGATATTCATTGCTTATTGATTTTCACATACCAAGGCTTGCATTTTTCAAATGATCTTTGACTAAGAGTAATTTTCCCAAGTAACACAACCTCATCTAAAAATTTCTTATAAAATTCAGTTTGTGTTGTGTCTAATAGGTGTTTTGGATGAGGATCACGAATTTTACACCCCACTCTTAATTTCAAAACATCTCTTGCATTAGATGAAACCCTTGTATTACCATGCCAATACTTTTCCAGCAATTATTTGATTTCAAGACTCAATTTCATGTCAGATCATGGGAGTCTACCACTAAAACTCTAACATTGGTTAATTGGATCAATTTCAATACTTGATATTATCCTTGCTACTCTTACCAATGTTTTAGGATGCATGTTTAAAATTCCACTAATATTTTTAACCATTCTTTTATCCAAAGTGTTTTTATTGACTATAGAAGTTGTTATGACTCGTCGTGCTAGATTTCTATCTTTTGATCAACTCATTTTTCCAATAGATTGAATGGCACTAGAAATAGTAGATATAGCATGTTTAACAGGTGAATCTTTCATACTTTGTTTCAATTTAATGCCTAGTCTTTTCATTACTTTTCTCATTTTCAATGTTCTCATCAATTGAATCACACGTTGACATTGAAATGTTAATTTTTTCTAATAGATAAATTCTTTGTATATTTTATTAGCATATTTACTTATCTGCCTCGACGAAATCTTACCAGAAAGACCATTCAAAATATTACTTTCAATATGTAAAAAGTATTTTTCATTTTCATTTAGGAAAATAATTTCATTGCTCTTTGCATCAGCATTAGGAGGATTTTCATTTGCATCAACAAAAGGATTTTGATTTTCAACAACATTAGGAGGATTTTCATTTGCATCAACATTAGGAAGATTTTCATTTGCATCAACAAAAGGATTTTGATTTTCAACAACATTAGGGTCATTTTCATTCGCAACAACAAAAGGCTCTTCATTTTCAACAACAATAGAGGGATTTTCATTTTCAAACTCTCTAAGTTGAAAAACATAATTAGGCCTCATTGATTCAATTTCATCTCTAGAATACGCAAGTAATAAATCTCTATAAAGAGTATCATATATAATCATAGGTTGAGTATCATTCAAAGGTGAATTCGAAGATGTACCTGGAACATCACTACAAGGTGCACTCAAAGACATGCTTGCATTCACCTCTTTCATATTTTCATCTTCTGCATCCATTGTATCCCCCATGGTATCTTTAATGTTTGACTCTTCAATTGTTGTGGATCCTGAAGCTTCATTACTATTCATTTGGCACATCCTCACTCTTCTATCTCTTTGAATTTTAGCCTCTTTCTCTTTCTCCACTTGAATTTCCTCATGAGTTATTTAACCCTCCTTTGTTTCTTCTTCTGACATTGTTTACATCCCATGATTGATAATTGATATTAGTCACATGAGTGTCTTCAATAGTTAAAACCTGCAAAAACAAATGTTCAATATGCTCCCAATCATTGATGCCTTCAAATGGAGAATAGAATACTAAATAAAAAATAAAAAACTATCAAAACCATGCACAATCTATCGTTGTCGACCGTATTTCAAGTACAAAATTGTTGATGCAGTAAAAAACACAGCAAATTTTAAAAAATGGTCAAATATGAAATAGGGTGACATTATGAAACGGGGTGACGTTTAAAAAATGAAACATTACCCCATTTCATAATGTCACCCCATTTTGTTTGCAACCAATTTCCAAGGACTATAAAATGAAACAGGGTGATGTTTCATTTTTGAAACGTCACCCCATTTTATAACGTCGCCGCATTTGTGAAAATTGAAATGTTCCCCGCCAAAAGTGGTTCAATTTTAGCTTTAGGAAAGGCTTGGCTAACCGACCCTTGGCTTCGAATTTGGTTTGATCTGAATGTTGAAGGTCATGTCAATCTACAGACAAGAAAATCACTTTGGCAACATATTAGATTGGGTTTTCAGAGGAATTTCTTGACGAAAAAAAAAGTATAGATCAAACAATGCAAATTCAGAATATGTAAATTTTTATTAAATTTTATTAATATTTATATTTTTCAATCATTTTGTACTAAAACAGGTCTACAGAAAAGAGAATACAAGCATTTTTGTAATTTTAATAACTTTTTTATTTTGAAGTTTATTGAAAAATAAATTATATGACATCAAACTACACATAATTCTACACACTTTTTAAAAAAAATTGAAAAATCATATGTTTAGGGCAAATTATGCTTGTCGTACACGAGGTTTTATAAACAACAATTGAGCCCAATATATAATTAATAAAAAAAAATTAACATAAAAATACGGAAAATTATTCTCATCAATCTTAAATGTGTTACTTACCATTTCCCAAAAGGGTTTAGATAAATAGTTTCATTTGAGTCTGATTTCGCTTGTCGTACACATGCATGGTACAATCCTGAAAGAGTGACTTTTCAAATGTGGGTTTTAGTAATCCCTATTGAAATTTTAAATTTATCATCTAGGTATTTTTAAAAAATACATACTTGAAAAGTAGACTTCGAATCCTAAAATTTTATATTAGTAACTTTTTGGAAGATTCCATGTCTAAGTGCCTCAAATCTTTAGGTCAAATAGGATGAATTTGAAAAAATGGGAAAAACAGTTCCACTTTTTGGCAAAAAAGTGAACTCATCTTCTTGTTGGCACCCCAAACACTGATTCAACTCAGTAAGACAAACTATAGAATTAACCGACTCAACAATAACTTAATTAACTCATCCAATAACTTAAGTAATCATCAAATAATCATGCAGAGTAAACATTCAACACATATAACACCAGATTTAATGAAAAACCCCAAATTGGGAAAAACCTTCGTGGGAATTGTCACCCACAAATAAAAATAATATTCTGAAGTACGCTCAATTAAAAGCCAATCTTGTTAAATATTACAATGCACATTGTTAAATATGACCCTGTTAGGGGATTTACCTCACATCCATTAGGATCTTCACCATGCTAGGAGTGGCCTGATTAAAGGGATTTGAAAACTCTGTTAGAATTTCACCTTTCACAAGGATTTTACAATAAGACTGTTAAGTCCACTCAGTTAAGAGATTTCTGCTACAAATGTTAATAAGAAACAATATAGAAATTTGACCTATAATATTGCAACTACCTCTTTCTTGATCTGATCCCTTATGCACTCTTGACTACTGGCATCAACACTTCATCAATCTCTACTTAGACTTAGATTTCAACCTTTTTCTTCTTCACTTCTTCGCTCGGTATCACATCGACACTTCAACTTTCCATCCTTTCTTTCCTTCGAATTCATCCTTTATAAAGACTCTAGTTTTCCCTCTTAATCTTCTTGATTAGTTTTTCCTTCAATTATGCTCAGTCGTTAGATCATCCTTATGAACTCTTTCAATAAATTTGAAACTCGGTGGACCGGTTAAATTTTACCTCGTAACTTGAACTTTTTCTTGGAGCTTACATAATCACTTTTGTCGCTTAAAATTTACCATAGATCTTCACCTTGAATTTTCTCGATCATAGATCTTGTACCTAAGTTCTTCTTCATCCTTAGAATCTTCCATATCACTTTGGCTTTGCATTCAATGTTGTTCTGATCCGTGTTTACAATAATTGTCCAATGCTCAGTAACTAACTTCACAACTTGATAACTTAAACTCGTAGCTCGATAACTATTATTCACTGCTCGGTGCCTTGTCTTTCTCTTGGTGCTTAGTGTCTTCAACTGACTTCACAACCCTTTACCGAATAACTCTTCCTACTTGGTAACTTAATTTATTTCTATTTACTGAGTTAGCCATTATGCTTCACCAACTTGATAACATCAAATGTAAAATAGAAAACAACTATACCAATATTACCTGATCATTTTCTGATCTATATTAGCTTCCCAATTAATTTCTTTAACTTCTCAAATTTTCTCTTTCTCTTTTCTTTAACTCACTTATCATACTTCAAATGATGTGGCAACTTAATATGAACCAGAAATCAATTGCTTGACATCAATGACAAAATAAAAATTGATCTAATCCTTTCTACAATCATGTAAACCTCTTATCTCGGTCTTCATTATCATCTCCATCAGTTGAGTAACAAGGAATGTGTGCACCTAAAAATTAGAGAAGAAAAATGCACTTTGAACCTGATTTTATCGACTGTCAGAATCCTGGATTCGGGAAATTGTTTGATCTAAAAAATTTAGAACTTAAAACTGTTGGGATTGAGAGTTCTAATTCTGGAAAGGAAAAGGACGACCCAAGTCGGCCTAGTACTGGAAAAGGATGACCTCTTTCTAGACTGAGATAAAGAAGAGATCTAGACTACACAGAATGAGACTTTCCTAGATCTAAACATGTACCTGCACTTCCTGAATCTTCAAATCTAGAAAATGTGTGTGTGGGTGGCTATATAGGGTTTTGACTTAGTCAACCCTCTATTTTGGTGATTCCTACCTCCATGGATAACTGTTAGAACAAGTAAAATGTGTTGTGCTTATGAATCTAGAGTATGTCTAGAATGCAAATAAGAAAGATGTCAAAGTGAATACATAGATCTAACCCTATATGTGATATAGTGAAACCCTAGCATGTAAATGAAAACAATGTGTAAATATGAAGCATCAATGCATAGGTCTCAAAATAACAAAGAAATCATACCAAGCCCCCAAGGGAAAAATTACACCTATCCATCCTCACAATTGGTTTGAAGCTCCATGATGTTGAAAATGATGTCTTGAATGCTTGATTTGAAATTATAGATGCTATCTTTGAATTCTTGAAAGAAGTCTTCAATGGTTGACCTTTTCTTCAATGGATATCATCAAGCTTGGGCTTCCACCTTAAAATTTCTTGTTGCGAGAAAAATTGGGGTCTTCACCTTGCACTTTATTTCATTATGTCAAAATGAACCAAATAGGTTTCTTTATAGTGATT
This sequence comes from Thuja plicata, assembly GCA_018584345.1. Taxonomy (NCBI): domain Eukaryota; kingdom Viridiplantae; phylum Streptophyta; class Pinopsida; order Cupressales; family Cupressaceae; genus Thuja; species Thuja plicata. The sequence goes on from MU224084.1 coordinate 255,871, forward strand.
TTGGAGGTCAGAATTGCATGGTCAACCACAGATCTAGAAACCCTTCTAATCAATCAGGATGGACCCAGGCCCTAAATTTGGGCTCAATCTCCTAGGACAAGGCTGAGTTAGGTCGGCCTTGTCCACATGGATTTTAGCTAATCCTAAGGACCAAGTCACCGTGGATCTGACAATTAGAGTTAAAAACCTGTGGTTGATTCCGACAATGAGGTTGAATTCCAAAGCTAAAAGAAGGTAAAATAGGACCTAGGAGGTGAAGTGAATTTGTGGTTGGAGGAAAATAGAAGAGGATGCACAGAGATTAGGTACTACCTCAATTTTTGCACAATTTAAAGAGGAAAGAGGACACAATTTTGAATTAGGGATGCATTAAGTACAAGTATAGAGTCCTATAATGTAATTGTAAATGCAAATACACTAAGGTGGGTGCTAAATAATCATTAAATTGTAGAGTACGTGCAATTTCTTAGAATTTAGGATGGTACAAGAATATATAATGGATTTTATTTAGAAATAAAGACTTTGATCTCTTTGATTTTTTCCAGAAAAAGAAGTATTTGTAAAACTTTGTGTTTATTTTTCTCTTTGTGGTTTTGATCTTTCTTATGTCAATTGCAATCTCTTCTTGGATGAATCTTTCTGGTACATGGATTGCGGGTTTGATTATTTCATAAAATTTGAGTTCTGAATAGTCACACTATCTAGAGGGAAAAAAATTATTTTCTTGGTTTTATCTGTTGTGGGTACTTGGAAGGTGAAATTTGTGTCATTTATCCTCGTATCCATTTTTTTGAAAATCTTTCGTTCACATCTCTGTCATAGATATGTATAAATGTTAGATTTCCTTTTTTGTTTTCAGGTCAAAAGCATACCCCATAAAATTGATTACATCATAAGAGGGAATCATGCCTCCAAAATTCAGAGGAAGATCATCCGTTCAATAGAGATCTATCCAACTATTGGTTCAGTTTTGTCTTTCAATTCTAGGCATTTGTGAGTCATTGAAAAAGCTATTTTAGAAAGGAAAAAATCTAAACTAACAAACATGTGAAGCTTATATATAAGCATTATTTTCTCACTGCTAATGTCTCTAGAATACTAAATGATGAATGATTAATCTAACAATTCTATTAACCTTACTAGTTTATATTTAATTTATTAAGTATGTAATCATGTAAAAAGCTTAAATGTTGTCCTTAATTTTCATCCTAGGATGAGACATGAAGAAGACAATCTGGTCATGGATTGTTTAAGATTATCCCCTTAGGAGGCCCGATAAGACCTACCAAAGACCCCTAAATTATCCATAGTTATAACAATAGTTAGTGGAGCTACTTTTATGGTAGGGGTGACCAATGCTTCTTGACTCAAGAAGTTAGGGGTCAGATCCATGTCAAATCTTGTGGACGAATTGTAGAGTGACTTCTTATTACAATGGAATTACTCATCCTCTCAAGACTTTAGATCCTCTTGCAACAATAGAAGAGGGAAAGGAAATATTTTTAGACGAGAATTAGAAAGGGAGCAAGAAAGGTAGTTTTGTGTGGGATATCTTGGAACAACAAGAGAAAAAAACTATGTGCCTGAAAAATATCCAAAACAAAATTCTCACTTTTAGAGGTTTGTCTCTCTCTCTATTAGAGTATAATTCAATAGACTTTTGTGGACAATATGGTGAGTATAAACCTTCATCATAAGAACTCTTACTAGTCATCCATTCAAAGTGAACCTAAGTTAATTGATTTACTGTAAGCTACTTATTAGACAATATACAACACTCACTAATAATTTAATATAAAGTAGGTAATGGTATCTTCATTAACACTTTGTTTTTTATGGGGTCTCAGTAATTTAATTTAAAGTAGGTGATACTTTTTTTTTTCAATTTTTTTTTTCATCAACTTTACTTTTTTATGGGGTTACGATCGACTCTGACCCTCCACATTGCATTTCAAAACATGTCATTTCCAAAAAGATAGCGACATATATATAAAGGGATCTCATTTTAATTAATTAAATCTTCAAAATAACACAATACTTAAAAATAATATATGTGTGTGGGGTCCCACAAAAACAACCACACATCTATTTTTTTGTAATAGATTTATTGTTAGCACTGAATTGAATTCAGAAGAGATGGTGATGCTTCTTGTCATGGGATTTCTCTTTTTTCTTGTCTTCCTTCTTCTCATGGTGTTCATGGAATGCAACCCCACCACCACCCACAGCAACAGCTGTAGCAATCTCCTCCTTTATCTTGTGCCTATGAGCATGCTCTGGATCCTTCTTTGCTTGGTGCTTCTCATACTATCACATCACACAAGCAATATATAAATTCAATAAAATGGACACACTTCAATTTTTAATTTCAAACCCTAAAAGTAATAGTTTTAGTGTATATTTCAAAATAAAGTATACAACAACTCCTGAAAGATATAGAAATTCAGTTAAATAGACATCCTTCAATTTTAATTTCGAGAAAGGTATACAAATCCAGTAAAATAGATGTCCAATTTTAATTTCAACACTAAAAACAATAGTTTTAACATATATTCACTATATATATATCAAAATAAAGTATAACATATGTGAACTAAGATATACAGATTTAATTTTAGTTGCAGGAGAGATATAGTAAAATAGATGTCCTTCAATTTTAATTTCAATCCTAAAACAGTGTATATATATATATATATATTAGTCATGATATACAGATTCAGTACACTTCTACCTTAATGTCAAAGCCTAAAAGATCAAGATATACGATTCAGTAGTCTTCAATCCTTAATTTCAAACGGTAAAAACAATAGTTTTAACCTATATTCCGTGTACATCAAAATAAAAACAATAGTTTTAACCTATATTTCAAACCCTATAGACAACAGTTCAGTTTTAACAGTGTGTATATATCACAATGAAGTATACCATATGTTAGCCAAAAGAAATATAAATAGATCCAGTAAAATTAGTACGTTTCAATTTATAATTTCAACCAATAGAGAAGATAATTTTAACATATATTCATGAGTGTATACATATATAAATCAAAATAAAGTATACCGTATGTTAAAGTCACGAAAGATCTACTGATTCAGTAGAATGGACACCATCCGATTTTCAATTCCAACCCTCAGAACAACAATTTCAAACATATATTCAGTGTATATATATCAAACAAATTATACCAGTGCAAATCCTCCAGCAGCGGCGGTGCCAAGTTTACCACCCTGTTCCAGATGCTTGTGGTTTTTCCCCTCCTTTTTGGCCTTCTCGTACTCCTTTTCGCCGCCATAACCAGCCGTCGTTTGCTCTGCATCGGCGCTCACCTCTTCTTTCTTGTGGTGAAACAGATGATGCTGATGCTCCTCAGACATCCTGAAATGTAAATTATGGATATACACACAAAAACTGCAGCGCTTACAACTGATGACACAAACTTTGTGAAATTGTTAGAAGCGAGTGATATAGAAATAAGGGAGATACACAATGTATATATAGCTTTATGGGTAGTGGAACCCTGGAAGGTAGGCTACCAGTTTGTTTGGGTGTTGAAATATCAAATGTTGGATATAGTGAATTCTGGAAGATGTTGCAATTCTGGAAGATATTTACCCTGAAAAATGATTTCCGGAATATGAGCTGGACCTGTTTGGTTCACCAGGGAGATGACTGAAAAACTTTTAATTGTTTATTTCTTAATTTCTTTGAATATATACACACACACACACACACACACGTATGTATATATACACCTGTATGTGTATAAACACATGTATATATGTATGTATACACATGCATATATATGTAGATATACACACATACACACATGTGTATATACACATACATGTATATATGTGTATATACACGTGTGTATGTGTGTGTATATATACATATGCACACACATGTGTGTATATACACACACATACATACATTTGTGTATATAGCAATATAATATACTAATGTGTTTCTGAATGAAGGTTTGACTTCACGGATCTGATATTAAATTTGGTTTTATAAAAATTGGAATTGGATTTTGAAATTCCAATTCCACCTATTTGGGTAGAAAAAAATATTGAAGAAACAAAACTGAGAATTAGATAATGTCAACTTGTGGCATATTCCAGCTACTAGGTTACATTTAACTAATAATATTACAATTTGACTTATTACAGAAAATATCTTCTATTTTTTTATTATTATATATTTTCTTAATGTATTATTAATGACAATTTACTTTATAATAAATGGCATTATCTTGTAGCATTAAATGTCTTATTGTTTTAGTTTGAGACTATCTTTCATAGATTTTTTTGAATAATTAATGATAAAAGGTCCTTCAATATGTATCTCTTGAATAATTAATTCTCAATTATATATCTTATATTTTATTATCTTGTATAAGTCCTTCAATTTTAACAAGTGTTGAGTGGGTTTGAAAAGAGACGAGGGGATAGACATAAATTAATTTTGGGTGGGATAGTGTTGTCACTGTATGATTGGGCGGGGCAGATTTTAAAGCTTTTCCTTTCTGCATATGCAATTATTAGGGGATGGACAATTGTCGGTTTAAAAGATAAGGAGTCATTATTTGATCGCTATCATAACGTAATTATCACATATGAAAAGTTTTGTTGGGGGAGTTAACCAAGAGCACATTCTTTGTTTTATTAGACCATATTCTTTCAATTTTATAAGGAAGATTGATATTATTTATGCTTAAATGCACTCTTTCAACCTCTTTCATTTTTAGTTATTATCAGCCAATAGACTTTAGTAAAGTGATAAATGCATTCTTCCATGCCTTTCATTTTTTTGTGTTTTTATTATTATTATTGGTGAGTAGATTTTTTTCTAGGATATTAAGTATAATGACTTATCTAAAGTTTCAAAAGTGAAAATTGTCTAATATAAGTGGAAATAGATATAAGGTTGTTGTATTGAATAAATAGTTTGTATTTTTATTGTTTTTATGTTTTTATTATTATCGGCCCATAGACTTTTCTTTTGGGTTATCAAGTCTAACCATTCATCTAAAGTTTTCAAAAGTGTAAACTTGTCTCATATAGGTGGAAAACATAAATAAGATGTGTTGCATTGAATAAATAGTTTGTTGTAAATTTTCTAAGACGTGGCTAATAATAATAATAATAGAGTGATGTTAAATGCACTCTTTCGTGTTCTTCTATTTTTATTACTATTATTACTTTCTTTATAGGGTATCAAGCCTAAGGATTCATCCAAATTTTTGAAAGTGTAAAATTCTCTGATATAAGGAGAAAAGGGAAATCATAGGTAATCATAAAGTGTTGAGTGATTTAGAGAAGAAATAAGGTGAGTTAGAAGAAGGTTTGGTTAAATGGGTTGAGTTAGGATGGGAGTTCGAGGGTCATTAAGGTTAGGAGCCATGTGCTCAATTAGAATTTAATTAATTAATTTAATTTAAAGTAGAGGAAAAGAATAAAAATGAATTAATTTTAACAAAATAATTTATTTGTTTAATTTAATAGTGAAAACGGGAATTAATTAATTAAATAGACTATAGAGACCATAGGTAAATCAATTAAATTAATTTATATATGTAGATTGAATAACAATAATTATTAAATAATATGTAATTATTTAATTAATAATACAACCATGTTAGCATGTCGAGATGACTAAATTCAATTAATAAAAAATAAATTAATTAAAAATAAGAATAAAAAATTCAATTAATTTAAATTTAGGTGTCTACAATAGGTTATGGGGACATGAATGTTATGTAATAAATATTATAATTTTGAAGTGGGTTTGCAAAAGTGTTTATGTGTGGGGGTTTATTTTGTACAAAAGAGAAACAAATTTGAAAGTTACATATTTGATCAAAGCTTGGGATCGAGAATGGTAATGCTTGTTTATCAATTAATTTTTAATTGAATAGATTAGATACCTTGTTCATCTATCATTGGAGATTGGAGGATATGAGCCCCTAATTTCCATAGTTGGTCAATCAAAAACTATTACAAAGCTTGCAAGCAATTCCACACATAGAATGTAATTGAGTCTTATGAAATTTATGTTCAAGTGACTCTTGCAATGCATGTTTATCTAAGGTTTGGGAATCTCTCTTAGTTCCTCAAAATTTTAATTTTGAGGTGGATCTTCTACCACCATTAACTGTAGATTAGTCATATTTTTTTACAATAATGTTGATTTAATTATTCCCAACGTCTGGCAAACTTAAAATTTGAGTATAGGGTATGCGCAAGAAGATGAGGGGCCAAAAAGTGGCGATGTGAACAAAATCTACTTTTCACTTGTCCAAAAGCGCATGAAAATGTTTGTTGACTTTTTAGTAGGCCTGGGTGTCAGTACACTTGGGCAAACCTAACACCAAAGCACAAGCCTAATCGGGCACCAGATATTTTTGGGTACCCTATATTTTTGGGTTTCAGGTACCCAAAACCTGTGTCATAAATCAAAACCCGAGTCATTTTCCTTATTTTTCTCACTATCTGCCAATTGAAAAATGGCTAGGTTTATCCCATACACGATATTTTTTGGGTACCATATTTCTCCAATAACAAATTTGACTTTGCAGTATATACGGTAAGTGAATTCTTGATATTTTTTGACGCATTTCTTTCATTTTGATGTTAAATGAAGTTTTTTTGGTTGAAATAGGGTTATGTATTGCTTTTTTTAGTAATATATGAAATCAATTTTAAATTTATAGTTATTTTTTATTTAATCGGGCATGGTTGAACCCAATAAAGAAAATAACCCTCCCCCACCAAATAAGGATCCCCAAAACAATCCAGAACCGCTTCAAAACCCTCAATCTTTGAAGGATTTGATACAAGACAATTTGAACACTATACGAGGCTTCCAAAACACATATCAAAATATACCTACATTAGGTCTCATGCTTGCCACCCTAAATACTATTGTTCAAAATATTGGCACACTTACACAGCAACGTAATGTTGCTCTTCATTAGAGTGACGATATGCATGCCCAATTTGATGATGGGCTTGACCATGATAGGATTGTGGCCCTTAATATAACTAAAGATGATATATCCTCCCTTTTTGTGAATCCTACAACCAGATTAAAAGTTGACCCCAAAAATCCCAAATTATCAATTAAATGGTGCACAAATGATGCAATATGTAGACACTTTTAGGATCATTGGTGGATGGTTTTTGATAAACCACCCCACAACAATTTGGAGCTCCCTTTCTATTTTATAAAAAAATTGTATGCTGAGTTTGTGCTTGGTAACAATGTAAATTATTGGAGCATGAGGCCCAACATGGGCGTAGGCGGAGGAGCTCCTCAGACTAGGCCATTTGCCCAGCGCAAAAAGGCCACTACCTTTGCCCCCCCACTTATGTCTTACCCCCTCCTCCAGTGCAACATCCTGATATCATTGCAGAGGCTACCTCACAGAGTATTAGGGTCATTCACATGTTGAGTGATCAATTGATCACCCAGACCAGGTCATTGTTGCCTCCTGGTGTGGATGATGTTGGTGCATTGACATCTGGCAGCAATTCACATGCTTGCGTACCTCATACTTGCATTATGTGCAATAATTTGTGCAATAATTTGTGCCTCAGACCGCTTACTAATGCTGATATATATCAGTGTGTTATTGATGAGGAGGATACATGAGACGTAACTACAGAGGCTGCAACACCTCATGGAGCATCTACGTCTCATGAGAGTGATGAGGAGGGGCATGCAGAGCCATGGACTCCTGTTGATATGTATGTCACTTGTGTGCAGTAATAAATATTTTACATGCACTTTATTGTATAGGGTGTGGCTCTTGACGATGTCCCGACACTATTAGTAATAACTGAGATGGGGGGGGTGAATCAGTGACCTCAAAAATTAATCCTTAAATCAACCCTTCAAAACTTATAACCACAAATTATTTCTCAAGTTATCTTCTTTCCTACAAGATGAATGCCTTGAATAACTTATATCAATTTACTACTTTTCAGATTGCTCTGTTAAACATTCTTCTTTATGTTTACTGATAAGCATTCATCTATTTACCGAAATACAGTAAATATGCAGAGTATACCGATATATCCAGAATGAATTATGTAAGATACAAAATAGTAAAGAAATGTATCATAAACACATAACACATGGATTTTAATGTGGAAACTCTATTAAGGGAAACAACAACTTGGACCGGTACCCCAAATTTTCACTCTTCTGAAGTGAGCCCTGTTAAGAGCCAACCCTATTAAAGGTTACAAACACACTGTTAAGTGCGACCTTGTTAGAGGATTTTACACATATAGGTTGTCACTTAGTATCAGGCATCTAATGCTGCCATGCTATCACGTGGTTGACCCAATAAAGGGAATGTCCACTACGGTTAACCCTCTCTAACATGGAAGACTCACAAAAATGGACCACATGGGGACTTAGTTCGGATTCAAGGGTTCCAAGTTTCTGATTCTCCCAAAAGGGAAAAGAGCATAATCCTCTAGCCTCTTCACCTCACAAAAACATAGCAAACATGATTCATTGACCCACTAATTTGAAATCACCTCACTCAAGGCTCACACAACAACAAATGACACCAATCTCCCAAAGAGAGAAAGTATTGCCAAAAGTTGAAGTCCAAACCAAGTTGACCAATGAGATGAAAACAAAATCCTTCCCTACCTACAAGGGGATCT
>MU224084.1:361346-382730 GCA_018584345.1 Thuja plicata
TTACACATTAGAACCCCTAGGAAGTCCCTCTTTGACCCGCGGGGACATATTGGAACACTCAAGTGTGTCCCAAGGGGTCGTAATACCCCTTGGGACACACTTGAGTGTTCTAATGTGTTCTCGGGGGTCAAAGATGGTCCTAAGGTCTCCTAATACACCTTCTCACGCATTACGACCCCTAGCAAGTCCCCATGACCCCTTTTGACACATTTGAACACTCAAGTGTGTTGCAAGGGTTTGTACGACCCCTTCAGACACACTTTTAGTGTTCTTATGTGTCCCTGGGGGTCATAGAGGGACCTAAGGGGTCCTAGTACACCTTCTCATGTGTTAGGACCCCTAGAAAGTCCCCATGACCCCTTTGGACACATTTCAACACTCAAGTGTGTCCCAAGGGGTCTTAGGACACATTTGAGTGTTCTAATCTGTCCCTGGGGGTTACAGAGGGACCTGAGGGGTTCTAGTACATCTTCTCATGCGTTAGGACCCCTAGGAACCCTCTATGACCCCTTTGGAAACCTTTTGGATGTCTTATACTAGTGTAATTAACCTATATATTAATATGTCCTATATAATATATATTATATATACTATACTTTATTTTATTATATATACAACAATATTTAATATATATATATATATATATATATATATATATATAAAATTTAAATATAGGGATATTATGTGATATATTATAAAATACATATTAATATATAATATATAAAATAATATATAGCATATGATATAAATAATGTAACATTTAATATTAATATATGTTATATAATATTTAATGTAAAATATATATTATATAATATTTAATAAATAGTAGATAGTATATAATATTTATTATATATAATACATAATCTAATATATAATTTTTCATATATAATATATCATATGAAGGAGGGAGAAATGGGAGGGAAAATTTAAAAATCAAAATTCTGTCGTCATTTTTGGGTACCTAATTAGGCTCGGTATTGCTTTGTACACCAAACCTACATGGTCAACTCTAAAAATGTAACAAAAACATGTTTTTCCCCTGTTTCTCTGAGTTCCAGACTTTGAACATGTAGCTGACGACTTTTTTTTCACCCAAATTTGATGAAACGAAAAGGGTATCTTAAGAAGATCATCAGCTTTTTATCGATATAATTTCTATCAAATTTTGAATTTGGTAAGTAATTGTTAGTTATTCTAATTGAATTACATCTAAAGTGTTGATTTATATACTGATTGAAAAACAACTATAACTTTCAAACGGTATAACATTTTTGAAATCCAAAAAATGCGTCACATTCTATACTTTGCCTACTATAAGGGAATTTGTTTTTTTGAATTTTGTAAAGTTTTCAATGAGTTAAGGTGGTCAGACACAGGAGTTTTTTATTCTGAAAACGTTGTAGCAGAAAATTCATAATTAATTATTCCTTTGGAATAAAATTACAAAAAACTATCTTCACATTCGGGCATAAGTCTACTACTTATATATAAAATCTTATAAAAAAATATTATCATTTGATTATAATTAATGTGGTCAAACATACACCTACTTCTTTTTTTTCTTGAAATTTGTGTACTACTGCATTGAAATCTATACCTTTCACCAATCATATTAATTTTTTTCTCATAAAACGCCTAGTAGTTTAGAAAATATATTCAATTTCCTACTGATTCTATTCTTACAACTTTTTAATATTAGGTTGATATCTAGTTTAAATTTTCGCGTCAAGTTGACTAATCCTGATTTGCTGATTTTTCATTGCCACTTAAGGGCATAGTTCGGCCCCTCATGATCTTGCACATACCCTATAAGTTCAATTTTGTTATATGATAAGGGGATTAATCATTTATTATAATCTTTGTCTTGACTATTCATTTTGTAGGATTTTCTTATTCATTTATGCATATTCTATTAAGATTGAATCATTGATGTTTTGTGGTTTTAAATCTATAGAAATATATAAATCCCTAATTGGGGATATTATATAGTGCTGTAAGGGAGACCACCACAATTAGACCCCTAATGGGATAAATAATTTTATGATCATTTTAGAAGTAGAAAAGGTTATTATGAGTAACACTCATAACCAATACATCAAGTTATTGGTATTTTACCATAACTATCATTCTAATTGAAGATGGGAGAAATTGTATGATTGTCACTAATTGACAAGGGTCTTTACTAGATATATCACTCATTTTAGCACAATGTGTGTGATGTAGGTGTTTTAAATTCCTTCTTGAAAAGAGGCAAGTACTTTCACATAATAGAGGATATACAATATAGCACTTTGCTACATATAGATAATTTATCAAGTTATACCTCATGGTATGTTTGATATATCTAGGAGAATTTTTTATGCAATTTGGATCTCAAAATTTAATGATGGGGGTATTTTTTATGGGTTGGACAGTATTATTACTTTTATGGAGTCAATTTTCCATATCTACGTCAATGCGTTAAAATATTATAATCTTGATTGATTCAAGTGCATTATCCATGGTGCTTGATACCTTCGATTTTAGTTTGATTAAGGAGACATTCTAAAGTTTAGCTTCGAAGATTAAAAAAAAAATTGAAGTAGAAAATCAATTGTAGATCAAAATAACATGAATAATAAATGACCTCTCATCAATTATTAGTGGTAAGGCTACAAAATTATGTTAGCCATCACCCTTATTCTAAAGTTTCTTCTTATTCAGACAATCATTGAATATACCATCACCCTTCCCAATTTTGCTTAACCAATTAAACTAGAACATTTTAATAACCTTTTAATAGAAATAAAAATGATTAATGAAAAACCATTTGCATATCATGAAGCTTAATGAAAATATTTAACAAATAGAAACTGTGCCAACAAGACACTCTTACTTCAAAAATATTGATCCTCGTGGGTATTGAATTAGTGTTATACAAGATAAATTTGTTTGAATTTGAAAATTGTGCAAGTGCCCCTATTTCAACACATGGATGAACTAGTTTTGGAAAACACCTCCGATCGGGTCAAATCGGTGCTCTATGTGAAGGGTGAGATGGTACATTTAAATTTAGATAGACTTGATTGTATCCATTTCATTTGAATAATTTAAGTCACCTGGTAAGGGGCACACATTTTATAATCTCATTGTGCTTGATATATCCCACAAAACTTAACATTGAAAGGATTTCTATTTGTAGGTCGTTCTACATATAAGGCAAGCACCTATATTAGAAATACAAACTAATTATTTAGAAAGAGTTTTGCTGAAAATTGTGTTAAAAAAAAAAAATTCTAGACAAGATGGTTTTAAAATTATATTTTTTGGTATTGTTTCTACGATTTGAAAACAAAATCTATAGAAATGAACCTCATACTAACACAACAATATTGAGATTACTTCTTCCTCTAAAAAAATGAAATGGAAAGGTCTGAACTTTGATTTTCAGATAGAAAGAGAAGGTGATCCAATGCAATGAATACTTTTTATAGTTCAATGCCATGACTTCCATAGCACAAACCAACTAGCCAATGTTGTCACTGGCACTGTATTTCTATTATTTTCCTCTTTTGAAAGCACTGTATTTGTATTATTCTACATGACATCATGGGACTTTCATTTCTTCTCATCCTTATTTTGGAAATACATGACAATACTGAAAATCAGTACCTTCCTCATCTTAATAGTGTTGCTCACTATCTTTCTTTACCACTATATTGTTTACACCTCATTTTCCTTGTCACTATAAATACTTCTCTTTTGTTACAAACAACTTCTTTTTAAACAAAATACTGAAGTTCAAATATTCATAATTGTTTCTCAACCTTTTCCTCTCATACATTTGGCACTCACGCCTCAAAACTACTATTTTTTTATGATGAATCCGTTGTCATTTCTAGGCTTGGTGCTCTTTCTTCTATTTCCACAACTCACTATATCTATCATAATAGCAGGATACCCTTGATAAAATTAAATATTTTGACCAAAATAGTCCAAACTTATAGGCCATTTGGATGTTTTTGTGTTACATTAACTTTATAGTGTTGCTTTTGGTATGTTTCTATCAACCATTAATCCACTTCTTATATATATCCTTGCCCGATTCATATCTGTATCACAATGATCATGATGATAACTTGTTGCAATGAATACATCGATATATGAATATATTCATTTCCCATTGATACACTTGTCATCACCAATCTTCATGTACCAGGCACCCCAAGGTGGACTCCATCATTTGAATCTTCTTAACCTGGCTCTAATACCATGTGAAAGTAATTACATTTATAGGAGACTTATGCAATAGTTGATAATTTTATTCTTTCTTGATTGGAAGATAGTTTCAGAATTTATCTTTAACAAATCTGAATATCAATAATGATATAGTATGACGTTGAATGCAGCCACCAATGTTCATTGCTTGATACATGGAAAGAGAAGATGAAGAATTGATGGTGAGCGATGAATAATTGATTCGCCTTAAAGATACAGAACATTCCAGTGATGAATAAGTACATGGAACCTTCTGTATCTTCAAGGGAATCATTTCTTTCCTCAATACCAAGAAAAAATATAGGGCTCTGAGTTCAATAGATAGGATTGGCTATAGAGCCATGGCTGAATGGATACGAGAATTGAGTGTGTAAGGTTCTACTAATGGATCCATTGTAGAGGTAATTAATGTATTATTCTTCAGGTCATGTCAATTATTTTGCAAGTCATTTCAATGATCCTGTGCAAACTGCGCCTCATTCCAGGTCAACCCCACCTACATTGCCGACTACAATGTCAAAAACACCCAGCATGTAGACATCCTCTACTCCACATCGTATTGGTAGATCCCTCGAGGATGCGCTAGAGGCAACTACTCATGATAACATACCATCATTTCCTTGAGCTTCCTGTATTGCTAGTACGATAATGTTGGAGGACACATTGGTGGTGAGAGATGAAGAATTGATTTGCCTTAAATATACAAAATGTTCCAGCGATGAATAAGTACCTAGGACCTTCTGTATCTTTAAGGGAATCATTACTTTTTCACTCATCAGCAATGTGGCATGCAACGTTTGTTGGAAAAACTAAGAGGGGGGGTGAATCAGTGTTTAACTAATTATTCTATTTTAGAAATTTGAACATAAATCAAATGGATAAAATATAAAGCATAACATAATAACACATAACACCAGATATGTTTACGGGGAAACCTTGATCAGAGGAAAACCCCGGTGGGAATTAATACCCACAAATGATTGTACTAGTATAATGAACTTGTTAAGGTTCCTTTGCCTTGTTAGAAGTAATCTTTACAAAACAAGTACAATGACCCTATTAGGAGTATTTACAAAAACCCTATTAGGGGTGAGGACTCACTGTCCAAGAGCTCACTACTCAATAAAAGAAGGCTACAACCTCCTGAAGATAGATATGCACTATATCTGAAAATTGAACTCCTGAAGTGACACGGTTGTTTGATCAGTTCCTTTTATGTTCTGATTCTTTGATCTCTTAAAATACTTTATCTCATACTGACTAGTTCATACTTCTCTTCTTTGTCTCTGCTCTGCATTTCCTCAACTCTTGCACACTTATCCAAAATACATATTAAGTATATATATATACATACTCAATAGACGCGACCGAAAACAAGACCTTAGTCGGCCCAATAACAATATACACAATGCTTCCAAACTAATTATTTTAAGAGTGTTTACAAGAGTGATAAATTCATAAATACAAACATATTACAATAGGCGCTTGGCCTTTACACAATAAAATATTATACGCTGATCCAAAATCTGAAGTCGGATTCATACTTTATTTTTTGAACTGCAGGTGATACTGAACTCGCTGTAAATTTTCCATACTATCATTCTGTACCATGTGTGTATAGACTTATCATATTCATATATCATAAAGATTAAATATAAAGGCACATGTCCTGACTCAATCACACGTAAGTGCGTTGGTACTCTGATCAACTGCATATCTCTGCCTTGTTTTGTTTTCTATACTTAGTCAATTTTCACTTCAAAGTTTGCTGTCAAAAATTCATATGACTTTGTTTCTATAATGACAACTCAAAATAAGTCATATTCTCCCTGAGAGTCAACTTTCCAACAATCTCCCCCTTTGTCATTAATGGAAACAACATAATGTGGCCAAGTTACTCAAAATTGACTAACACCAAAAACTATATATCATCCTCCTTTACATATACTATATCATAATTATTTATATATATACACTACTCCCCCTTTGAAATTAATGACAAAGGTGCCAAAAATGAGGTCCTTGAGTACTTACTTTGAGTACACATCTAGGTAAGTGATCTGAAGATTCTTGATTTCTTGCTGCCAGAATGCCTTCATTGCATCTACAGTCTGAAGATGGGCACATAGAGCATATGTGAGCTTCTCCATTTTTATCAAATCCATGTAGGGACCTTGATCATAAGTGACAATAGTGGCATCTATATGTTTGATGTTCTCATTCAAAATAGCTAAGGAAGGCGCAAGTGCATTTCTCAGTTGGTTTTGCCTTGTCCTTATCTTGCTAATCTCCAACTTGGATTTTTCAATTTTATCTATCTGTCCTTGATAGATATTTTTGCAGATGTTCATGTCTTGTGAGGATGTTTCAACTGATTTTATTACACTTTCAACCAAGATATCAGCTTCCTCAATCTTCTTGATGTGTTCTGAGGTGAATTTTACTCTGTCCATGCAGTGAGTTATCACATTTCTGCCTTTAGCTGCCAAATATTTCAAGATTGCTTGACCAATCTTCAAGGAATTAAGATCTAGAGAAAATTCTTTATCAATTCATTCAATATTTCCTTCTTGTATTCATCTTCTGCAATTTTAGTTGCAGAGTCTACTAGATTTGTGAAGTGTGATTTGAAGCTTGTTAAGATGTTGTCAACATCATCAACTGAATGAATTTTGGCCATTTTCTTATCTACTGGCACTAAGTCATTCAAAATGTTTACTGTCTCTAGAAAGAGAGGGTTTCTCATTACTTGTTTCTCTTTGGTTTTCTCCATGGATAGCACACTGATGTTAATCAGATCTTCTTCTTCCCAAGCATCTAGATTTGCTAAATCAGGAGTCAAACTTGACAACAATGATACCGAAGGTTTAATGGGTGGAGTAAGTATAGTATTCTGACTGACATCCACACATTCACTTTTCACAGGTATCTCCATGTCCATATAATCCTTCACACTGCTCTCTGATGTAGCCTTTAGTGAAATTTGAGACATAGTGGGTTTTCTCCTGTCTAGGTAAAGATTAGAAACTTTACCAACAATGTGAAAGTAAAGATAGATAATCAAAGATCCAAATCTGAATATCTTTCTCTTTTCATGCTTGATAGCTCTTATTTTTTCAATTAGTTGTGCACACAATAGCTCACAGAGATTATATTGAGTGTTATCTTTTACCATCCTTATTACTGCCAGAATAGTAGCTGTGAACACACTATTCATCCTGCTTGCGTGCTGAAACTTGTAACCAAGTATCATTGTGATAAGTTTGATGTCTTCTTCCACAATGGGATCAACAGTCATCCCACGCCTATCACTCCTAGATAAACATTATTTCTCAACCTTCTTTTTAACATCTTTACCAGTGGGAAGAACTAGTCCAACATAGGGAGTCTGGTCATATCATGAATTAGGTCAGCAGTAATGTGGATAGGAACTTCACCAATCCAATATAGATTATCATGTATCCTACTCAATAGAATTTTGACCCATTCTGGTTCATATAACTCATGCGCATTTGAATACTCAAAGATAGGGTTATCAGTGAGATGTGCGTATTCATCCTTGCATGAATAATATGGTTTCATCATTGATGCCATAAGAGTTTCTATGTTGTTAACCCCAACAGTTTCCTTCTTACAATATATGTACGCGTGAATGTCTTCTACATGTACGAATACTAACGGGGTTTTATAAAATGCCCCTTCTACATCATCTAGTATAGACTTAAATGGATGCTTCTTGAACACGAATCTCTTCCTTTCAGCAATGTCAAATACTACAGGGGCTGCCATACTTATTTGTTGATTGATTAAATAGGGTTTCACTACAATTTTGAAATGACGCAACTGCTAGGGTTCCATTTTGACTTCAATGTGTTCACCAACCAACCAAATCGTTAACCTTTAATGCTTTGATGCTTAATGCTCCTGTGCTCTCCGAATTCTATGATCTCAGAATGCAAAAGTGAAGATAATCGATCGTTCACCGACTTATATAAAGTTTACTGCATTTAATGCTTGTTACCGTATGCGATTTCCAATGAGAGTTTCAAAATTTGTTCTTATCGAAGTATAGGTGATGTGTGCATGCATACTTCCTTATTTCATGATCACAGACATGAATCCATAGGCGCATACTCGGAGGTGAGTATACCAGTCACGCAGGGGTATATAGCTAGAATAGCTCCCCCTAAGACCATGAGGGTCAACTAACCAGAAGTAGAAGGTGCATCCACTATGGATGCATCTACTACCTTGCTCTCATCATTATCTTTCTTTACTTCAACCCATATTTTACCTGAATCTTTTGTATCTTGTACAAAATTGACTTCACCAGATTCTTCAAATAATGATTCTTTAGGCTTCTCTTGTTTTTGAGTTCTGGATCTACAGAACCTTGAGATGTGTCCATCTTTTCCACACGAGTGACAAATGATTGGAGGTATATTGACATTATTTATCATACTGCATTGCTTGGCTGTGTAACCATTATAATTACATATCTGACATGTTTCTCTGAGGTTGATTTCTCTAATTGTGTTGATTCAGATTTCTTTGATTCTGTTGTGGCTGATTTCTTAGACTTGTTCTGCAATGAATAGCCCTGTGACCAAATTTATTACAGGAATAACAATAGCCATTGAAAGGTCTTACCTCTTTACAATCTCTTGCCAAATGTCCATGCTTGTTACAGGCATAACAAGTTTTGTTAACTTGCTTGAGTTCATCTTTAGGTGGTTTTGTTTTAGTCTCTGCAAGATTCTCAGTTTTCCTTGCTTTTGTAGATATCTCTAGTGCTTTCTTTCTTTCTTGCATTGAATTGATTTCAATTTGAGCTACACTGTATCCAACACTAGTAGTATCACCTTTTAGCTTCTGTGCATAAATTTCTGATTGAATTAGGTCAGAACTTGTGTGTAATTTCTCAATTTTCTCTTTTGCTTCTGTTAATTTAGATTCAATCTTTTTATTGATGTTTTCCAACTCTAAGATCTTCATATTAGCTTTCATTAGTTCATCATCTAATTTTTTTCTTTCTTTGGTCTTTTCTACAATAGTTTTTAGGCTATCTGTAAGTTGTTCATTCATATCTTCAAACTTATCTTTCAAAGACATGTTCTCTTCATTCATCTTTTTGACCATTTTTCCCAAATCATTTGTAGAGCAATCTTTCAGATCTTTCATTAATTTTTGATAAGCATTTGGGAGCCATCAACTTTTAGTTTTAGTTCTTCATTTTATTTTTCAGATCTGTCAAGATCTTCAAGGGCTACTTCAAGATTATTTTTCAGATGTTTTGCTTCTACTGAATCCATGATCTCCTCAAGTGGTTAAACTTTATTTCAAAGGACCAGAGCTCTAATACCAATTGTTGGAAACACTGAGAGGGGGGGTGAATCAACGTTTAACTAATTATTCTATTTCAGTAATTTGAACATAAATCAAATGGATAACATATGAAGCATAACATAATAACACATAACATCATATATGTTTATGGGGAAACCTTGATCAGAGGAAAACCCAGGTGGGAATTAGTACCCACAAATGATTGTAAAAGTATAATGAACTTGTTAAGATTCCTTTGCCCTGTTAGAAGCAGTCTTCACAAAGAAAGTACAATGACCCTGTTAGGAGTCTTTACAAAAACCCTGTTAGGGGTGAGGACTCACTGTCCAAGAGCTCACTACTCAATAAAAGAAGGCTACAACCTCCTGAAGATAGACATGCACTATATCTAAAAATTGAACTGTTGAAGTGACACGGATGTCTGATCAGTTCCTTTTATGTGTTGATGCTTTGATCTCTTAAAAGAATTTATCTCATACTGACTAGTTCATACTGCTCTTCTTTGTCTCTGCTCTATGTTTTCTCAACTCTTGCACACTTATCCAAAATACATATTAAGTATATATATACATACTCAATAGACGTGACTGAAAACAAGACCTTAGTCGGCTCAATAAAAATATACACAACGCTTCCAAGCTAATTGGTTTAAGCGTGTTTACAAGAGTGATAAATTCATAACTATAAACATATTACAATAGGCTGGCCTTTACACAATAAAATATTATACGCTGATCCAAAATCTGAAGTTGGCTTCATACTCTATTTTCTAAACTGCAGGTGATATTGAACTCGCTATAACTTTTTCGTACTATCATTTTGTACCATACATGTATAGACTTAGCATATTCATATATCATAAAGCTTAAATATAAAGGCGCATGTCCTGACTCGATCGCACGTACGTGCGCTAGTGCTCTGATCAACTGCATATCTCTGCCTTGTTCTCTTTTCTATACTTAGTCAATTTTCACTTCAAAGTTTGCTGTCAAAACTTCATATGACTTTGTTGCCATAATGACAACACAAAATAAGTCATATTCTCCCTAAGAGTCAACTTGCCAACAACATTATCATAATATAAATATGGGAAAATCTAGGAAATGATGGTATGTTATCACCAGTAGTTGCCTCTCGCACATCCTCATGTGCATCTCTTGCTACAAAAAATGATAACACTATGAAACGCCCGCAAGAAAGAAAACTTCAAGGGAGATAAACACATAACAAAAGAGAGAGAAAAATAGGGATCTATCAATATGATGTGCAGTAGAGGATGTCTACATGCTAGGTGTTTTTGACATTGCAGTCGAAAATGCAGGTGGGGTTGACCTGGAATGAGGTGTCGTTTGCACAGGATCATTGATATGACACTGGATACCTCTCAGAATTTTGACATTAATTATGTAATTTTGACGACCATTTGCAACGGGGATGCTATACTACTGACGAGATTACCATCAGGAATGATACTAGATATCATCGGTATTGCGACGTGCATATTATAATTATGACACCCATTTTCGATGGGGATGCTATATTAACGACAGGATTTTCGTCAAAAATGATACTGGATAACTATCAGTATTGCGACATGGATGCTATAATTCTGACACCCATTTGCGACAGGGATGCTAGACTTCTGATGGGGCAATTGTCAAAAATATGATAATACTATAATGTCTTTGTGTGGTTAATTCTGACAGTTTAGCCGTCGGAATGGTGACATTTACCATCTCCGTTGCAATTTTTTACATAATAAATTTGACGGCGCCTTGTGTCAAATATTTGATGCATAGACGTTGAATATCTAATAGATAGCCATTGGAATGAGGCCTCAAATGTACTAGTGTCAGGATGGACCTGGGCCCTAAATTTAGGCTCAATCTCCTAGAACAAGGCTAAGTTAGGTCAGGCTTGTCCTCATGGATTTTAGTTAATCCTAAGGACCAGGTCACCGTGGATCTGACAATTAGAGTTAAAAACATGTGGTTGATTCCAACAATGAGGTTGAATTCCAAGGCTAAAAGGAGGTAAAATAGGACCTAGGAGGTGAAGTGAATTTGTGGTTGGAGGAAAATAGAGGAGGATGCATAGAGATTAGATACTACCTCAATTTTTCCACATTTAAAAGAGGGAAGAAGACTCAAATTCGAATGAGGGATGCATTTTAAGTACAATTAGAGAGTCCTATAATGCAAATTTATAAGTACAAATACACTAAGGTGGGTGCTAAATAATAATTAAATTGTAGAGTACATAAGTGCTTACAATTTGGGATAGTACAAGAATATATAATGGATTTTATGTAGAAACGAAGACTTTGAACTCTTTGATTTTGTCCACAAAAAGAAGTATTTGTAAAACTTTGTGTTTATTTTCCTCTGTTTGTGGTTTCTATCTTTCTTATGTTAATTGTAATCTCTTCTTGGATGAATCTATCTGTTACATGGATTGTGGGTTTGATTATTTCATAAACTTTGCGTTCTAAATACTCACTCTATCTAGAGGAAAATTTTGTTATTTTCTTGGTTTTATCTATTGTGGGTACTTGGAAGGTAAACTTTGGGTCATTTATCCTCATATCCCTTTGTTTGTAAATCTTTCATTTGCATCTCTGTTATAGATATGTACAAATGTTAGATTTCCTTTTTTGTTTTCGGGTCAAAAGCATACCCCATAAAATTGATTACATCATAAGAGGGAGTCATACCTCCAAAATTCATAGTAAGATCATTCGTTCAATAGAGATCTGTCCAACTATTGGTTCAGTTTTGTCTTTCAAATCTAGGAATTTGTGAGTCATTTAAAAAGCTATTTTAGAAAGGCAAAAATTTGAAACAAAAAACCTAAACTAACAAACATGTGAAACTTATATATGAGCATTATTTTCTCACCGCTAATGTCTCTAGAAAACTAAATGATGAATCTTTAATCTAACAATTCAATTAACCTTACTAGTTCATATTTAATTTATTAAGTATGTAATCATGTAAAAAGCTTAAATATTGTCCTTAATTTTCATCCAAGGATAAGACATGAAGAAGACAATCTGGTCATGGATTGTTTAAGATTATCCCCTTAGGAGGTCTGATAAGACCTACTAAAGACCCCTAAATTTTCCATAGTTAAAACAGTAGTTAGCAGAGCTACTTTCATTGTAGGGGTGACCAATGCTTCTTGACTCAAGAAGTTAGGGGTCAGATCCATGTCAAATCTTGTGGAGGAATTGTAGAGTGACTTCTTATTTCAATGGAATTACTCATCCTCTCAAGACTTTAGATCCTCTTGCAACAATAGAAGAGGGAAAGGAAATATTATTAGAAGAGAATTAAAAAGGGAGCAAGAAAGTTAGTTTTGTGTGGGATAACTTGGAACAACAAGAGAAAAAAATAATGTGCCTGAAAATATCCAAAACAAAATTTTCACTTTTAGAGGATTCTCTCTCTCTATTAGAGTATAATTCAATAGACTTTTGTGGGCAATATGGTGAGTATAAGCCTTCATAAGAACTCTTACTATTCATCCATTCAAACCGAACCTAAGTTAATTGATTTAGTGTAAGCTAGTTATTAGACAATAGACAATACTCACTAATCATTTAATATAAAGTAGGTAATGGTATCTTCATTAACACTTTGGTTTTTATGGGGTCTCAGTGATTTAATTTAAAGTGGGTGATACTATTTTTATTTTTTCATCAACTTTACTTTTTATGGGGTTACGAACGACTCTCACCCTCCACATGGCCTTTCAAAACATCTCGTCATTTCCAAAAAGATAACGACATATTTAAAGCGATCTCATTTTAATTAATTAAATCTTCAAAGCGACACAATACTTAAAAATAATATATGTGTGTGGGGTCCCACAAAAACAAACACATATATTTTTTTGTAATAGATTTATTGCTAGCACTGAAGCCAGAAGAGATGGTGATTCCTCTTGTCATGGAATTTCTCTTTTTTCTTGTCTTCCTTCTTCTCATGGTGTTCATGGAATGCAAACCCACCACCACCCACAACAGCAGCTACAGCAATCTCCTCCTTTATCTTGTGCCTATGAGCATGCTCTGGATCCTTCTTTACTTGGTGCTTCTCATACTATCACATCACACAAGCAATATATAAATTCAATAAAATTGACGCTTCAATTTTTAATTTCAAACCCTAAAAGTAATAGTTTTAGTGTATATTCAGTGTATATATTTCAAAATAAAGTATACAGCAACTCACGAAAGATATACAAATTCAGTTAAATAGACATCCTTCAATTTTAACTTTAAGAAATGTATACAAATTCAGTAAAATAGATGTCCAATTTTAATTTCAACACTAAAAAAAATAGTTTTAAGATATATTCACTGTATATATATCAAAATAAAGTATAACATATGTGAGCCAAGATATACAGATTTAATTTTAATTGCAGGAAAGATATAGTAAAGTAGATGTCCTTCAATTTTAATTTCAGTCCTAAAACAGTAGTTTTTACAAATATGCAGTATATATATATCAAAATAAAATATAACATATGTTAGTCATGATATACAGATTCAGTAAACTTCTACCTTAATTTCAAAGCCTAAAAGATCAAGATAGACGATTCAGTAATCTTCAATCCTATTTATATATCAAATGTTCGTCACGAAAGATATATAGATTCAGTAAAATGAACACGCTTCAATTTATAATTTCAAACCCTAAAGAACACAGTTCAGTTTTAACAATGTGTATATATCAAAATGAAGTATAACATATGTTAGCCAAAAGAAATATAAATAGATCCAGTAAAATTAGTACCTTTCAATTTATAATTTCAAACAATAAAGAAGATAATTTTAACATCTATTCATGAGTGTGTACATATATAAATCAAAATTAAGTCACGAAAGATCTACTGATTTAGTAGAATGGACACCCTTCGATTTTCAATTTCAAACCCTCAGAACAACAATTTCAACATATATTCAGTGTATATATATCAAACAAATTATACCGGTCCAAATCCTCCAGCAGCGGCGGTGCCAAGTTTACCATCATGTTCCAGATGCTTGTGGTGTTTCTCCCCCTTTTTGGCCTTCTCGTACTCCTTTTCGCCGCCATAACCAGCCGTCGTTTGCTCTGCATCGGCGCTCGTTTTCTTGTGGTGAAACAGATGATGTTGATGCTCCTCAGACATCCTGAAATGAAAATTATGGATATACACACAAAAACTGCAGCGCTTACAACTGATGACACAAACTTTACGAAATTGTTAGAAGCGAGTGATATAGAAACAAGGGAGATACACAATGTATATATAGCTTTAGGGGTAGTGCAAGTAACGGCGTTAGGAAAAAGCCGTGCATTAATAATTTGTGTCTATATTTACAATGCGGACAGAACCCTGGAAGATAAGGTACCGGTTCCTTTGGGTGCTGAAATACTAAATGCGGGATATAATCAATTATCTGGAAGATGTTGTATCCTGAAAATAATTTCTGGAATATGAGCTGGACCTGTTTGGTTCACCCCAAAGATGACTGAGAAGATACATACAGATTTTATATTGTTTATTTCTTAATTTCTTTGAATATATATTATACACACGTGTATATATGTGTATACACATGCGTATATATGGATATACACACATGTATATATACACAAACATGTATATTTGTGTATATATACATATGTGTGCATATATACACATGCACACACATGTATGTATATACACACATATGTCTATATACACACACATACATACATGTGTGTATATAGCAATATAATATACCAATGTGTTTCTGAATGAAGGTTTGGAGAAGTCACGGATCTGATATTAAATTTGGTTTTATAAAAATTGGAATTGAATTTTGAAATTCCAATTCCATCTATTTGGATGGAAAAAAACATGGAAGAAACAAAACTAAGAATTAGATAATGTCAATTTCAGGTATATTCCAGCGAATATTACAATAATACTAGCACTTGCACCTTTTGAAGGGTGCAAGGGTTATGCCGATAGTGTTAGGTATATTAAATAATGTTGTTATATTGCTAATATATTATCTAGTGACTAATTAGCTTCATATATAAGCATACCTATGACTAATTAGTGTAATCGTCCATTGCTTATTTAAAATGTTAGATTGGGGAGTCTTTTATGTTTTATGCAAATTAGGTCGCAAGTCTAATGAGGTGTCAAAGAGCATTTTTTAATAAATTTTTTGTAATGTTTATTCATCAATCTTGTTACAAATTTATCAAAATCAAGATTTATTAATGAATACAATTAACAGTATTTAAAAAAGGACATGATGAATCTATTAATGTAAAAGGCTTCAAAATGAATACAATTAACAGTATTTAACAAAGAACATGATGAATCTATTAATGTAAAAGGCTTCAAAGCAGGACAAAGAAACTGCTAAATTAAGTCAAGGCACTTTTATTCACATTCAATGAAATCATATTACAGAGAATTATTTCAGTTCCGCCAAAATCATCTTCATCTGGTGCTTCAATGACTCTCCCTCAAGAAAGTCCTCTTTCAATGACTCTCCTCCAAAGCAGATACAACAGGAGCCCCAGCCTGAAAATAAACCAAAGAGTAAGAAACTTAAAACAAAGAACGATTTTGCATATTGTACAGTAAATATCTAGAATTAGGAATAGTTTTGTTTTGACAGTTCAATGCATACATACCAAAACAAAACTAAAATTTTGCTCAGAAAGAAGAAGAGATCATATGGGAAAAAAAAAAGCAAATCAGAATTCCATTTTGACTCTATTGTGACAATGCCAAAAAGAATGTAAACCTGCTACCTGACCAGATTTATGGAAAACCTGCTAAAAATATCAATGATCTAGTTGAAAACAAGACCACTGTCACACCCTAAAGGTGACACAAAAATCCTTGGTTTTGAAGCACTTTTTATTTTTCTTTTACCTTTTGGCAGTCCATGTAGCCTGCTAGCAGGCGAGGTTATGAAACATGTTTGCGGTTGAGAGAAGACCATTCACATGATTGTTGGTGATGAAGGAGGACGAGGAGGAGCTAGCAGGCAACGGAATGGTCATGGTGGTTATCATGCCTTCACTTCTTGCAAAAGCTTCTTGATCTCTTTCTTGTTTTTGTTCACTTATGAGGGTCATCATGGAACCTAATCCCGCTCCTACTATTCATATTTTCCATACCTAGTACCAATAATTCACTGCACCACACTCAAACTATCATACTCAATGATATTATTGCTCTTGCTCATCACACCACAGTACTTGATGACTGACAGGATGCATTCATATTTTCCATACCCACTACCAATAAACCACTACACCATACTCAATCAAATATTTTTTCCCCAAAAAATACAACAAAAAAAGAGCAAAAAATAGAGACACGAACCTTAGAAGGCCGATACACTATAAGCTTATGGGAGAACAATTCTCTGCGTTCAACTCTTTCCGCCTCATTCTCTTTGTGCTTCATTCTCTTTATGCTTCATGCACTGTTCTGAACAAGACATTCTGATGCGGAGAGCATCAACACAATCTTTTACATCTGCCAATACTTCTTTGGCTTTCTTAAATCTGCATATGAGATACCTTTAAATCTTCGTATCTCACTGATCTTGCTTTGTAATCAACGCTTTAGAGGCTCATAATATCTCTTAATCCTCACTTATCGTCATCTTCCATAACTTAGAAGCATCGCAATCTTCCTTGTCCCAACTCGAGCATGCATGTCGAAACATTCTTTGGAAACTGCATGTGACAACTTCCATTCTCCACATCACATTCGAGGCTTATACTTTTTACCTTATGACAATAATGTCAACTAAATAATACATTATCTCTCATAACCTTGCTGAATCTACTCAACCATGCTCAATGACAGTTGCTTGCTTACGGCTTCCATGGACTGTTATGTTGTCATGCACGTATAAGTAATACGTTCGCCACCTTACCTTTATTTCAAAGGCCGAGTTCAAACCTTGATCGACATCGCTGGTTGCACGGGCTAAGATGGAGCTCCATCACCATGTATGTAGAGATGTATATGTTCACCACCTTTTCTATCAGCAAATGCCGAGTTCAAAACATAAGAATCCTTGACAGTTGTTTAGGAATGATCTTTAATATCATTCGAATCATACCAGACAACTCTGCCACATAAATTCTTCCCTCTCAGTTCTCTTTCAACAAGACTGTTGTAACATGTCTCTCGGTCTCCCTGTGGGCATAACCAACTTAATAACCAGTCCCGAGCATTGCATGGTTTCGAAACTAATCATTAGCTGCATGTAACGGTTCTTGCTAACCGACTCAACCTTAATGCATTTAAGAATTAACCCACAATTCTCTCAATCCATTCTCTATCAAATAAATGGCTTCAAATTGCTTTTAAAACCATTACTTTGTCTAAAAAACCATTTCTACCATTCCATTGGGGACTGTCAATAAGAAACCCGACTCATAAACAACAATGGATTATTTAATACCGATTTCTAATAACTCAAAACCGATTCTTTCCACTGTTAAACTCCTTCATAAAAGGAAAATATAAACCAAGAAGCCGAGCTACGAAAAGCATTAACATAGAAACAAAGAAAAAATGATTCACACAAAAATAAACTTCAATTGACTTAAATACTGCGATTACACTTGCATGGCTCTCTGGCGAGAACTAGAAAGTCATTTTGCTTCTCTATTATCCTCCCTTCTCTCTTTTTCGCAACTTCCTCTCTATCTCCCCCATTCGGTTACATGCTTGTCTCATTAAAGAGATTCTAGGTAGTTATAAAACCGTTCACCGACCCATGATTACATAATGTTATCCAACTGTTAAATACATTACAGTGCAATTTTAAGCAACTAAACCATTTACCGTTAATAATTTAATTTCTGATTTTTGGTATAAGACAATTTACGGGTAATGAATCAATATGTTTTTTTAAGGTATAAGACAATTTTCCCATAATGAAATAATATGTATTTGATTTAGGTACAAGAGAATTTGCCGGTTGAGATATAAGACAATTTACCTGCATGACACTTTTCCGTCAGTGGGCAATGCCTAAAATAAAAACAAAACTTTCCTGATTCCGATATAAGACAATTTACCGGTGCATGACACTTTTCCGTCAGTGGGCAAAGCCCACAATAGAAAGCCTATCGGCTTAATTACAATTCAATACAATAATATTAGAATTCAATTGTATAATTTTCATTCAAAAACTAATAATATTACAATTTGACTTACTATACAAAATATCTTATATTTTTTTTTATCATATATTTTCTTAATGTATTATTAACTTACAATTTACTTTATAATAAATGGCATTATATTATAGCATTAAATATCTTATTGTTTTAGTTTGACACTATCTTTCATAGATTTTTTCAATAATTAATGATAAAAGGTCCTTCGATATGTATCTCTTGAATAATTAATTCTCAATTATATATCTTATATTTTTTATTAGAGACCGACATATATGTCCTTAAATTTTAACAACTATTGAGTGGGTTTGAAAAGCTTTTTTATTACTATAAGAGACCAGGGATAGACATAAATTAATTTTGGGTGGGATAGTGTTGTCACTGTATGATTGGGCGGGGCAGATTTTAAAGCTTTTCCTTTCTGCATATGCAATTATTTGGGGTTGGACATTTGTGGGCTTACAAGATAGGAAAAGTTTTCTTGGGGGAGTTAACCAAGAGCACATTCTTTGTTTTATTATACCATATTCTTTCAATTTTATAAGGAAGATTGATATTATTTATGCTTAAATGCACTCTTTCAACCTCTTTCATTTTTAGTTATTATCAGCCAATAGACTTTAGTAAAGTGTTAAATGCATTCTTCCATGCCTTTCATGTTTTTGTGTTTTTATTATTTTTATTGGTCAATAGATTTTTTTTTGGGATATTAAGTCTAATAATTCATCCAAAGTTTCAAAAGAGAAAATTGTCTAATATAAGTAGAAAATAGCAATAAGGTTGTTGTATTGAATAAATAGTTTGTGTTTTTAATGTTTTTACATTATTATTATTATGGGCCAATAGACTTTCCTTTTAGGATATCAAGCCTAACCATTCATCTAAAGTTTTTGAAAGTGTAAACTTGTCTATATAAGTAGAAAACAGAAATAAGGTGTGTTGCATTAAATAAGTAGGTTTTATTTTTATTTTATTTTTTATTATGAGCTAATAATAAAGTGTTGAATGATTTAGAGAAGTAAAATAGGGTGCATTAATTTGATTTCTTATGGAAATTTTAATGATATGGGTAAGTAATAGAGTGTTGAAAGAAAAGATTGGTTAAATGGGAAGGTAAGTGGATAAGGTGGGTTAGAAGAAGGGTTGGTTAAGTGGGTGAGTTAGGATGGGAGTTTGAGGGTAGGTTAGGAGCCATGTGCTCAATTAGGATTAAATTAATTAATTTAATTTAAAGCAGAGGAAAAGGATAAAAATGAATTAATTTTAACAAAATAATTTATTTGTTTAATTTAATAGTGAAAAGGGGAATTAATTAATTAAATGGACTATAGAGACCATAGGTAAATCAATTAAATTAATTTATATATGTAGATTGAATAAAAAAAATTTTACGGTAAAAGGCCGAGGCCCATAGATTATATTAATATTAAAAATTGTCAAGTTTTACAAAAGACTCCATTCTCTACGAGCACTGGTAGGAAAGAATGGAGAAGAAAACCTTCAGTCTTGCCCAAGACCCTAGGTCCAGATTACAAATTATAATTATTATGAGGGCATTCCCTCATTTACAAATTAGAGTGAAGGCATTCCTTCATTAAGTTACAAGATATAGTACCAATTCTATGAGATTCTAATTTTTTTGCAAATGCCTAGGACGACGATTAAAACAACTTGTTAAAACCCTAATGTTGGATTATTGGTTGTTTGAGCTTTGTCCCTGATTATTTAATTCCCAATCATGTCTTTGGTGTCCTTTGCCTTTCCTGCACACATAAACACTAGAGGAAACCTGTCTAATGCTTTTGATAATCACTAGTTTGAAACTCCCTTAATAAATGAGATATTAACAGTTTGATATTCCTTGATTTGAGTTTTAGAACCTACTAATTTAGAGCATCACATCAATTTTAGAATGTTATTGTTAGGATTGGAATGAAATATTGATCTACATAAATTAGTTTGACTAAGCGTTACTAGAGAACATAATATCTTGAAAACAGATGAATGAGTAGAGTCTGAAATTAAATCTCATTGCTCGCTAATACTTTTGTTTATGTTTAAAGTAAGTAGGATGTCAGTACAAACATGTCATAATATATTTCTTTATATTTATATCAAAAGGAAAAGAAAGAGTACTAATACACGATCATTTTAAGGTAATACTATCTTAAGGTTAGCTTCATCTAATCTTCATCTTTTGAACTATACCTATTTTTTTTGTGTTTATTAGTCTAAATTATATTTCTATCATTACATTAGATTTGAAAACTTAAAACAAATGAGAACAAAATAAATTCCAAAAATATGTCTTTGAGGCTAAATACCAGAGGATGTATTCCAGATTTTAAATTTGTAGTAACATACCATTTATAAGTTCCTATATTGCTCTGATATGAGAATAATATGAAGCAGCTTATTTCTTTTTACGTGCTTGCATAATCATATACATGATAAATATCTAGTGTTTTTAGTGTCAGCATATCAATATAAATATAACTATAAATATAAAGATATATATCTATCTTTATATATATATATATATATATATATATATATATATATATATATATAT